>JAJKFL010000083.1:0-14688 GCA_021186555.1 Reticulitermes speratus
AATAGAATTCTAAAATAATTTTAGAACTAACAATTAAAAATTTCAATCTAGAACCCATTTGTATTTATCTTTTATTCCTTAACTATAGACAAATATTTTACTCTAGGGTAGTATTTATGTGTTATCTAAAAAATCTATTTTATTAACTTAACCAAAAATACATATTTGTTAACAAATATTAACTCGTTTAATACCCTAAATTATACAAAACAATAATCTGTTCGGTATTAAAATTTAAATACTTTTGAGCTAAAAGTTAAAAATTTAAATGGTTTCTGGAAGCATTCTAAAAATTTTATACACGTTCATTATCCTATTGTCAAATACTAAAGAACCATAGTTGTATTTCACTCTTTTGATCCCCATATAGACACAATATTTTTATCGTAAGGGTAAATTATGTACTATCGAAAGTGTTTATTAACTTAAACAAGAAATCATATTATAAAACATTAAAGGCTCGTTTACTTACCAAATTTTAAATTTGTTAATTACTAATTTTAAAACAATTTTGTAAGGAAAGTAAATTTTAAAATTTTAAGAACTAAAAAAAATTAGTATTCCTATCGTCAGTCTAAAAACCAAATTTATTACTTTTCATTTCAAATATAAAAATACCTAGGTGATTTATTTTGTTTAACAAGAAGTCTTTTTTACTCAAAAGAAATATTATTGTAACTTTAACAGGTCGTTTTTACTTCACTAAACAAACAAACAATATGTTTACAAATTAGAAGTTTAAATTCCAATTTATAAAACAAAAATTTTTTCTAAGTTAGATGTTAATTCAAATTTAACGAACCTTATCAATTTCAAATTCTAGAACCAAGTTAATATTTTCTACAACATATTTTTACTGTAAGGGCTAAAATAGTTTATTCATTTTTTTATTCTAACAAGAAAACAATATTATACAAAAGACAGTGTTTTACCTTACCAAATTTTACAAACTAAATTGAAAAAATATTTAAAACTTTTGAAGCTTTTAACCTTAAACTAATTTTCCAACGTCGTAAAATAATTTTAACACTATCCAATATCGAATTACAATTTTTTACCTTGTTCTAACAATTAGACACATATTTACTAAGGGAGATATTAGAGCTAATAATTCTTTTTCTTCAACTTAAACCAAAATACTATAGTTAAAACTTAACAGCGTTTTTACCTTACAAATTTAACAACAATAAATGTTTACTAAAATTAGAATTGTAATTCAACTTTTAATTAAACAAAATTTTGTTTACGTAAAGTAATTAAGAACTAAATTTTAGTACACGTATCCATAATTCCTATTGTCAAGATACTAAAGAACCCATAGTGTATTCACTTTTTTGTTCCTCACATATGAGACACAATATTTTTACTCGAAGGGGGTAATTATTAGCTTTAATACAAAGTTCGTTTTTACTACTTAAACCAATGAAATGACATCATATGTAACAAATTAGACAGGCTCGGTTTTACCTACCTAAATTAAAACAATAATCTTGTTACGGTTAAAGTAGAATTTAATTCAGTTTTGGAAGCTAAACGCTTAAAAATTTCAATGTTTCTGGAACGTCATTCTAGAAAATTTAGTACACGTATCCTTTCCTTTGTCAGATACTAAAGAACCCCATAGTGTATTCACTCTTTTGTTTCTACATAGAACACAATTTACTCGTAAGGGGGTAGATATTATGTAGCTTTAATACAAAGTTCGTTTTTACTTCAACTTAACCAATAAATGAATCATATGTTCAAAACTTTAACAGGTCGGTTTACTTACCCTAAATTTATACAAACAATATCTTGTTACGGTTAAGAATTGTTAAATCACGTTTTGGAAGCTGAAACGCTTAAAAATTTCAAATGTGTTTTCTCGAACTATGTCTAACTAAATTTAGTACACGTATCCATTATCCTATTGTCAAGTACTAAAGACCATATTGTATTTCACTTTTTGTTCCTCAACATATGAGACCAATATTTTACTCGAGTTTTAGTTTAATCACAAAGTTCGTTTTATTCAATAAACAATAAATGACTTATGTACAAAATTAACGGCTCGGTTTTACCTTCCAAATTTATAAATAACTTGTTTACGGTTAAATTAGAATTTAAATTCAACGTTTTGAACTAAAACGCTTAAAAATTAAATGTTTTCTAAGTCCATGTAGAACTAAATTTTAGTACCCATCCATATCCTATTTCAAGACAAAACCTAGTTTATTCACTTTTTGATCTCAACATATGAGACACAATATTTTTACTCGTAAGGGGTAGAATTTGTAGCTTATCCAAAGTCGTTTTTATTAACTTAAACAAGAAATGAAATTGTAATTCAGTTGGAAGCTAAAACCTAAATTTAAATGGTTTTCCGAAGTCAGTCTAAGAACTAAATTTAGTACACGTATCCATTATTCCTATTGTCAAGATACTAAAGAACCCCATAGTTGTATTTCACTCTTTTGATTCCTCAACATATGAGACACAATATTTTTACTCGTAAGGGGGGTAGATATTATGTAGCTTTAATCAGCAAAGTCGTTTTTACTTCAACTTAAACCAAGAAATGACATCATATGTATACAAAACTATTAGACAGGCTCGGGTTTTACCTTACCCTAAAATTTATACAAACAATAATCTTGTTTACGGTTAAAGTTAGAATTGTTTAAAATTCAACGTTTTGGAAGCTGAAAACGCTTAAAAATTTCAAATGTGTTTTCTCGGAACGTCAATGTCTAGAACTAAATTTTAGTACACGTATCCATTATTCCTATTGTCAAGATACTAAAGAACCCCATAGTTGTACTTCACTCTTTTGTTTCCTCAATCATATGAGACACAATATTTTTTACTCGTAACGGGGGTAGATATTATGTAGCTTTAATTAACAAAGTTCGTTTTTACTTCAACTTAAACCAATGAAATGACATCATATGTATACAAAACTATTAGACAGGCTCGGTTTTACCTTACCCTAAATTTAAATACAAACAATAATCTTGTTTACGGTTAAAGTTAGAATTGTTAAAATTCAACGTTTTTGGAAGCTTTAAAACGCTTAAAAAATTTCAAATGTGTTTTCTCGAACGTCAATGTCTGAGAACTAAATTTTAGTACACGTATCCATTATTCCTATTGTCAAGATACTAAAGAACCCCATAGTTGTACTTCACTCTTTTTGATTTCCTCAACATATGAGACACAATATTTTTACTCGTAAGGGGGTAGATATTATGTAGCTTTAATAACAAAGTTCGATTTTACTTCAACTAAACCAATGAAATGACATCATAATGTATACAAAACTATTAGACAGGCTCGGGTTTTACCTTACCCTAAATTTATACAAACAATAATCTTGTTTACGGTTAAAGTTAGAATTGTTAAAATTCAACGTTTTAGAAGCTGAAAACGCTTAAAAATTTCAAATGTGTTTTCTCAGAACGTCTATGTCTAAGAACTAAATTTTAGTACACGTATCCATTATTCCTATTGTCAAGATACTAAAGAACGCCATAGTTGTATTTCACTCTTTCTGATTCCTCAACATATGAGACACAATATTTTTACTCGTAATGGGGGTAGATATTATGTAGCTTTAATCACAAAGTTCGTTTTTACTTCAACTTAAACCAATGAAATGACATCATATGTATACAAAACTATTAGACAGGCTCGGTTTAAAAAAAAAAAAAAAAAAAAAAAAAAAAAAAAAAAAAAAAAAAAAAAAAAAAAAAAAAAAAAAAAAAAAAAAAAAAAAAAAAAAAAAAAAAAAAAAAAAAAAAAAAAAAAAAAAAAAAAAAAAAAAAAAAAAAAAAAAAAAAAAAAAAATTTTTTTTTTTTTTTTTTTTTTTTTTTTTTTTTTTTTTTTTTTTTTTTTTTTTTTTTTTTTTTTTTTTTTTTTTTTTTTTTTTTTTTTTTTTTTTTTTTTTTTTTTTTTTTTTTTTTTTTTTTTTTTTTTTTTACAAACAATAATCTTGTTTACGGTTAAAGTTAGAATTGTTAAAATTCAACGTTTTAGGAAGCTGAAAACGCTTAAAAATTTCAAATGTGTTTTCTCAGAACGTCTATGTCTAAGAACTAAATTTTAGTACACGTATCCATTATTCCTATTGTCAAGATACTAAAGAACGCCATAGTTGTATTTCACTTTTTCTGATTCCTCAACATATGAGACACAATATTTTACTCGTAAGGGGGTAGATATTATGTAGCTTTAAATCAGCAAAGTTCGTTTTTACTTTCAACTAAACCAATGAAATGACATCATATGTATACAAAACTATTTAGACAGGCTCGGTTTTACCTTACCCTAAATTTATACAAACATAATCTTGTTTACGGTTAAAGTTAGAATTGTTAAAAATTCAACGTTTTGAAGCTGAAAACGCTTAAAAATTTCAAATGTGTTTTCTCGAACGTCAATGTCTGAGAACTAAATTTTAGTACCCTATCCATTATTCCTATTGTCAAGATACTAAAGAACCCCATAGTTGTATTTCACCTTTTTGATTCCTCAACATATGAGACACAATATTTTTACTCGTAAGGGGGTAGATATTATGTAGCTTTAATCAGCAAAGTTCGTTTTTACTTCAACTTAAACCAAAGAAATGACATCATATTATACAAAACTATTAGACAGGCTCGGGTTTTACCTTACCCTAAATTTATACAAACAATAATCTTGTTTACGTTAAAGTTAGAATTGTTTAAAATTCACGTTTTGAAGCTGAAAACGCTTAAAAATTTCAAATGTGTTTTCTCGAACGTCTATGTCTAAGAACTAAATTTTAGTACAACGTATCCATTATTCCATTGTCAAGATACTAAAGAACCCATAGTTGTATTTCACTCTATTCTGATCCTCAACATATGACACACAATATTTTACTCGTAAGGGGGTAGATATTATGTAGCCTTAATCAGCAAAGTTCGTTTTTACTTCAACTTAAACCAATGAAATGACATCAATATGATACAAAACTAATTAGACAGGCTCGGGTTTTACCTTACCCTAAATTTATACAAACAATAATCTTGTTTACGGTTAAAGTTAGAATTGTTAAAATTCAACGTTTTGGAAGCTGAAAACGCTTAAAAATTTCAAATGTGTTTTCTCGGAACGTCATGTCTAAGAACTAAATTTTAGTACACGTATCCATTATTCCTATTGTCAAGATACTAAAGAACCCCATAGTTGTATTTCACTCTTTTTGATTCCTCAACATATGAGACACAATATTTTTACTCGTAACGGGGGTAGATATTATGTAGCTTTAATCAGCAAAGTTCGTTTTTACTTCAACTTAAACCAATGAAATGACATCATATGTATACAAAACTATTAGACAGGCTCGGGTTTTTACCTTACCCTAAATTTATACAAACAATAATCTTGTTTACGGTTAAAGTTAGAATTGTTAAAATTCAACGTTTTGGAAGCTGAAAACGCTTAAAAATTTCAAATGTGTGTTTCTCGAACGTCATGTCTGAGAACTAAATTTTAGTACACGTATCCATTATTCCTATTGTCAAGATACTAAAGAACCCATAGTTGTATTTCACTCTTTTTGATTCCTCAACATATGATGACACAATATTTTACTCGTAAGGGGGGTAGATATTATGTAGCTTTAATCAGCAAAGTTCGTTTTTACTTCAACTTAAACCAATGAAATGACATCATATGTATACAAAACTATTAGACAGGCTCGGGTTTTACCTTACCCTAAATTTATACAAACAATAATCTTGTTTACGTTAAAGTTAGAATTGTTAAAATTCAACGTTTTGGAAGCTGAAAACGCTTAAAAATTTCAAATGTGTTTTCTCGGAACGTCTATGTCTAAGAACTAAATTTAGTACACGTATCCATTATTCCTATTGTCAAGATACTAAAGAACCCATAGTTGTATTTCACTCTTTTCTGATTCCTTAACATATGAGACACAATATTTTTACTCGTAAGGGGGGTAGATATTATGTAGGGGGGGGGGAAAAAAAAAAAAAAAAAAAAAAAAAAAAAAAAAAAAAACTTGTTTCGTTAAAGTTAGAATTGTTAAAATTCAACGTTTTGGAAGCTGAAAACGCTTAAAAATTTCAAAGTGTTTTTCTCAGAACGTCTATGTCCTAAGAACTAAAATTTAGTACACACGTATCCATTATTCCTATTGTCAAGATACTAAAGAACGCCATAGTTGTATTTCACTCTTTCTGATTCCTCAACATAGAGACACAATATTTTTACTCGTAAGGGGGGTAGATATTATGTAGTTTAATCAGCAAAGTTCGTTTTTACTTCAACTTAAACCAATGAAAATGACATCATATGTATACAAAACTATTAGACAGGCTCGGGTTTTACCTTACCCTAAATTATACAAACAATAATCTTGTTTACGGTTAAAGTTAGAATTGTTAAAATTCAACGTTTTGGAAGCTGAAAACGCTTAAAAATTTCAAATGTGTTTTTCTCGGAACGTCTAATGTCTAGAACTAAATTTTAGTACACGTATCCATTATTCCTATTGTCAAGATACTAAAGAACCCCATAGTTGTATTTCACTCTTTTTGATTCCTCAACATATGAACACAATATTTTTACTCGTAAGGGGGGTAGATATTATGTAGCTTTAATCAGCAAAGTTCGTTTTTACTTCAACTTAAACCAATGAAATGACATCATATGTATACAAAACTATTAGACAGCTCGGGTTTTACCTTACCCTAAATTTATACAAACAATAATCTGTTTACGTTAAAGTTAGAATTGTTAAAATTCAACGTTTTGGAAGCTGAAAACGCTTAAAAATTTTCAAATGTGTTTTCTCGAACGTCTAATGTCTAAGAACTAAATTTTAGTACACGTATCCATTATTCCTATTGTCAAGATACTAAAGAACGCCATAGATTGTATTTCACTTTTTCTGATTCCTCAACATATGAGACACAATATTTTACTCGTAAGGGGGTAGATATTATGTAGCTTTAATCAGCAAAGTTCGTTTTTTACTTCAACTTAAACCAATGAAATGACATCATATGTATACAAAACTATTAGACAGCTCGGGTTTTACCTTACCCTAAATTTATACAAACAATAATCTTGTTTACGTTAAAAGTTAGAATTGTTAAAATTCAACGTTTTGGAAGCTGAAAACGCTTAAAAATTTCAAATGTGTTTTCTCAGAACGTCTATGTCTAAGAACTAAATTTTAGTACACTATCCATTATTCCTATTGTCAAGATACTAAAGAACCCCATAGTTGTATTTCACTCTTTTTGATTCCTCAACATATGAGACCACAATATTTTAATCGTAAGGGGGGTTAGATATTATGTAGCATTAATCAGCAAAGTTCGTTTTTACTTCAACTTAAACCAAGAAATGAATCATATGTATACAAAACTATTAGACAGCTCGGGTTTTACTTACCCTAAATTTATAAAAACAATAATCTTGTTTACGATTAAAGTTAGAATTTTTTCAATTCAGCGTTTTAGAAGCTGAAAACGCTTAAAAATTTCAATGTGTTTTCTCGGAACGTCTATGTCTAAGAACTAAATTTTAGTACACGTATCCATTATTTAAATTGTCAAGATACTAAAGAACGCCATAGTTGTATTTTCACTCTTTCTGATCCTCAACATATAGACACAATATTTTAAATCTAAGGGGGTAGATATTATGTAGCCTTAATCAGCAAAGTTCGTTTTTACTTCAACTTAAACCAATGAAATGACACATATGTACAAACTATTAGACAGGCTCGGGTTTTACCTTACCCTAAATTATACAAAAATAATTTGTTACGGTTAAAGTTAGAATTGTTAAAATTCAACGTTTTGGAAGCGAAAACGCTTAAAAATTTCAAATGTGTTTTCTCAGGAACGTCTATGTCTAAGAACTAAATTTTAGTACACGTATCCATTATTCCTATTGTCAAGATACTAAAGAACCCATAGTTGTATTTCACTCTTTCGATTCAACATATGAGACACAATATTTTACTCGTAAGGGGGGTAGATATTATGTAGTTTTAATCAGCAAAGTTCGTTTTTATTCAACTTAAACCAATGAAATGACATCATATGTATACAAAACTATTAGACAGGCTCGGGTTTTACCTTACCCTAAATTTATACAAACAATAATCTTGTTTACGGTTAAGTTAGAATTGTTAAAATTCAACGTTTGGAAGCTGAAAACGCTAAAAATTTCAAATGTGTTTTCTCGGAACGTCAATGTCTGAGAACTAAATTTTAGTACACGTATCCATTATTCCTATTGTCAAGATACTAAAGAACCCCATAGTTGTATTTCACTCTTTTTGTTCCTCAACATATGAGACACAATATTTTTACTCGTAAGGGGGGTAGATAATTATGTAGCTTTAATACAAAGTTCGTTTTTACTTCAACTTAAACCAATGAAATGACATCATATGTATACAAAACTATTAGACAGGCTCGGGTTTTCCTTACCCTAAATTTATACAAACAATAATCTTGTTTACGGTTAAAGTTAGAATTGTTAAAATTCAACGTTTTGGAAGCTAAACGCTTAAAAATTTCAAATGTGTTTTCTCGGAACGTCTATGTCTAAGAACTAAATTTTAGTACACGTATCCATTATTCCTATTGTCAAGATACTAAAGAACCCATAGTTTGTATTTCACTCTTTCTGTTCCTCAACATATGAACAAATATTTTTACTCGTAAGGGGGTAGATATTATGTAGCTTTAATTAACAAAGTTCGTTTTTACTTCAACTTAAACCAATGAAATGACATCATATGTATACAAAACTATTAGACAGGCTCGGGTTTTACCTTACCCTAAATTTATACAAACAATAATCTTGTTTACGGTTAAAGTTAGAATTGTTAAAATTCAACGTTTTGGAAGCTGAAAACGCTTAAAAATTTCAAAGTGTTTTCTCGAACGTCTATGTCTAAGAACAAATTTTAGTACACGTATCCATTATTCTATGTCAGATACTAAAGAACGCCATAGTTGTATTTCACTCTTTCTGATTCCTCAACATATGAGACACAATATTTTTACTCGTAAGGGGGTAGATATTATGTAGCTTTAATCAGCAAAGTTCGTTTTTACTTCAATAAACCAATGAAATGACATCATATGTATACAAAACTATTAGACAGGCTCGGGTTTTACCTTACCCTAATTTATACAAACAATAATCTTGTTTACGGTTAAAGTTAGAATTGTTAAAATTCAACGTTTTGGAAGCTGAAAACGCTTAAAAATTTCAAATGTGTTTTCTCAGGAACGTCTAATGTCTAAGAACTAAATTTTAGTACACGTATCCATTATTCCTATTGTCAAGATACTAAGAACCCATAGTTGTATTTCACTCTTTTGATTCCTCAACATATGAGACACAATATTTTTACTCGTAAGGGGGTAGATATTATGTAGCTTTAATCAGCAAAGTTCGTTTTTACTTCAACTTAAACCAATGAAATGACATCATATGTATACAAAACTTTAGACAGGCTCGGTTTTACCTTACCCTAAATTTATACAAACAATAATCTTGTTTACGGTTAAAGTTAGAATTGTTAAAATTCAACGTTTTGGAAGCTGAAAACGCTTAAAAATTTCAAATGTGTTTTCTCGGAACGTCCATGTCTAAGAACTAAATTTTAGTACACGTATCCATTATTCCTATTGTCAAGATACTAAAGAACCCATAGTTGTATTTCACTCTTTTCTGATTCCTCAACATATGAGACACAATATTTTTACTCGTAAGGGGGGTAGATATTATGTAGCTATTAATCAGCAAAGTTCGTTTTTACTTCAACTTAAACCAATGAAATGACATCATATGTATACAAAACTATTAGACAGGCTCGGGTTTTACCTTACCCTAAATTTATACAAACAATAATCTTGTTTACGGTTAAAGTTAGAATTGTTAAAATTCAACGTTTTGGAAGCTGAAAAAAGCTTAAAAATTTCAAATGTGTTTTCCCCGAACGTCTATGTCTAAGAATAAAATTTTAGTACACGTATCCATTATTCCTATTGTCAAGAATACAAAGAACCCCATAGTGTATTTCACTCTTTTGATTCCTCAACATATGAGACACAATATTTTTACTCGTAAGGGGGTAGATATTATGTAGCTTTAATCAGCAAAGTTCGTTTTTACTTCAACTTAAACCAAAGAAATGACATCATATGATACAACACTATTAGACAGGGCTCGGTTTTACCTTTTCCCTAAATTTATAAAACAATAATCTTGTTTACGGTTAAAGTTAGAATTGTTAAAATTCACGTTTTGAAGCTGAAAACGCTTAAAAATTTCAAATGTGTTTTCTCGAACGGGCTATGTCTAAGAACTAAATTTTAGTACACGTATCCATTATTCTATTGTCAAGATACTAAAGAACCCCATAGTTGTATTTCACTCTTTGATCCTCAACATATGAGACACAATTTTTTTTAAATCGTAAGGGGGTAAGATTTATGTAGCCTTAATCAGCAAAGTTCGTTTTTTACTTCAACTTAAACCAAAGAAATGACATCATAAAGTATACAAAACTTTTAAACGGCCTCGGTTTTACCTTACCCTTTTATACAAACATAATCTTGTTTACGGTTTAAAGTTAGAATTGTTAAAATTCAACGTTTTGAAGCTGAAAACGCTTAAAAATTTCAATGTGTTTTCTCGAACGTCATGTCTAAGAATAATTTTTAGTCCTATCATAAATTCTAATTTTCAAGATACTAAAGAACCCATAGTTTATTTTACTCTTTTTGTTTCCCCAACTATGAGAACAATATTTTACTGTAAGGGGGTAGATTTAAAACTTTAATTCCCTTTTTTTATTTTAATTAAAACAAAAAAAAGAAAATTTTTTTACAAAAAATTTTAACAGGTGGGGTTTTCTTCCCTAAAAAATTTAAAAAAAAATCTTGTTTACGGTTAAAAAAAGAATTTTTAAAAATTTAAAAGTTTTGGGAAACAAAAGCTTTAAAAAAATTTAAAATTTTTTCTGGAAAGTTTATGCTAAAAAAAATTTTGTACCCTTTTCATTTTCCCCTTTTCAAGATACTAAAAAACCCATAGTTTATTTCCTTTTTTTTTTCCTCAAATATGACCAATTTTTTATCTAAGGGGGGAATTTATGTAGCTTAATCAGCAAAGTTTTTTTACTTCAAATTTTTAAACCAAAAAAATGACACATATGAAACAAACTTTAAAAAGCCGGGTTTTCCTTCCCAAATTTTTAAAAAAATAACTTTTTTACGGTTAATTTTAAAGTTTTAATTAATTTTGGGGAAAAAAACGCTTAAAAATTTCAAATGTTTTTCGGAAAGTAGTCAAAACTAAATTTTTTACCTTCCATTTTTAAAAATTTGATATTAAAAACCCCTAGTTGTATTTATCTTTTGATTCCAAAAATATGGCAAAAATATTTTTTCTTAAGGGGGGAGATATTTTGTAGCTTTAATCCAAATTTTTTTTTTATTTTTCAACTTAAACCAAAAATGACATATTTTTAAAAAAACATTAGCAGTCGGGTTTTTTTTTTCCCCCAAATTTATAAAACAATAATCTTGTTTGGTTAAATTTTAAAATTTTAATTTTCCTTTTGGAACTGAAAAAACTTAAAAATTTCAAATTTTTTTTTTCAGAAAGTCTAATTTAAAAAAAAAAATTTTTGTACCGTATCCTTATTCCCATTTTGGGGCAAAATTACTAAAAAACGCCATAATTTTAAAATTTTCCCTTTTTTTGATTCCTCAAAATATGAGAACAAAATTTTACTCGAAGGGGGGGGAGATTTATGTAATTTTTTAAAAAACAAAGTTCTTTTTTCTTCAAATTAAAACCCAAGGGAAAAAGACATCCTTGTATACAAAATTTAGAAGGGTCGGTTTTCCTTTTCCCCAAAAATTTTTACAAAAAATAATTTTTTTTTCGGAATATTAGAATTGTTTCAATTCAACGTTTTTTAAGCTGAAAAGTTAAAAAAATTTTTTAAATTTTTTTTTCGGGAAAGTTTTTTCAAGAAAAAAAAATTTTAAAGTATCCAAATTTTTTCCAATTTAAAAATAAAAATTTTTTTTTCAATTCCATTTTTCCATTGTCAAAATCTAAAGAACCCCCTAATTTATTTTTCCTTTTTTAATTTCCCCAAAATATAACAATATTTTTTTCTCGAAGGGGGGGGTTTATTATTTAAACAAAAAATTTTTTTTACTTAACAAAAAAAATGAAAACTATTATACAAAAACTTTAACAGCTTTGGGGTTTTTCCTTTCCCCAAATTTTTAAAAAAATAATCTTTTTACTTAAAATAATTTTTAAAAACAAAGTTTTGGGAAACTGAAAACCTTTAAAAAATTTTAAATGGTTTTTTTAAAGTCTAATTTAAAACAATTTTTGTAAAAATCCATTATTTAAAATTGTCAAAACTAAAAAACCCCTAGAGGGTTTTACTTTTTTGATTCCCCAAAAAATGAAACAAAATTTTTTTCGTAAGGGGGGGGGAAAATTTTTAAAAAATCACAAAGGTTTCGTTTTTCTTCAAATTAAAAAAATGAAAAAACATTTATATTTTAAAAAAACTTTTTCGGGCCCGGGTTTTTTTCCCCACCCTAAATTTTACAAAAAAAATTTTTTACGGTTTTAAAAAAAATTTTTAAAATTTAACTTTTTGGGGAACGAAAAAGCTTAAAAATTTCCCAAAGGTTTTTTTTCCCCAAATCCAAAATTTTAAAATAAAAATTTTTTTACCCTTTTATTTTTCCCAGTCAAGATCCCAAAGAACCCCCCGTTTAATTTTACTCTTTTGTTCCCAATAGAACACAATATTTTTTCCAAAGGGGGGGAAATTTTTTTTTTAATACAAAGTTCGTTTTTTCTTCAAATTAAACCAAAAAGAAAGCCTATTATACAAAACTATTTGACAAAGGGTCGGGGGTTTTTCCTTTCCCTAAATTTATACAAAAAAATTTCTTGTTTACGGGAAAATTAGGGTTGTTAAAATTCAACGTTTTGGAACTGAAAAAGCTTAAAAATTTTTAAATGTGTTTTTTCAAAGTCTATTCTAAAAACTAAATTTTTGTACACGTTCCATTATTTATTGTCCCAAAATAAAAGAAAACCCCCCTTTTTAAATTTACTCTTTCTGTTCCCAACATATGAGCAACAAAATTTTTTTCTTTTTAAGGGGGGGGATATTATGTAGTTTTTAAACACAAAGGTTTGTTTTTTACTTCAACTTAAACCAATGAAATTAAAATTTTTTATGATAAAAAAACTAAAATTTTTCAGGGTCTTTTTCCTTACCCTAAATTTTTACAAACAAAAACTTGTTTTCGGTTTAAAATTTGGAAATTTTTAAATTCAAGTTTTTGGGAACTGAAACGCTTAAAAAATTTCCCAAATTTTTTTCTCAGAACGTCCCAAGTTTTTGAAATAAATTTTAGTACACGTAATTTCCCTTATTCCCATTTCAAGATACTAAAGAACGCCAAAGTTTTATTCACTTTTTTTGATTTCCCCAACATAAACAAATATTTTTTCTCGTAAAGGGGGGAATTTATGTACTTTAAAACCAAATTTTTTTTTTCTTCAACTTAAACCAAAGAAAAAAATCATATTTTATACAAAAAATTTTTGACAGGGTCGGGGGTTTCCTTTCCCAAATTTATACAAAAAATAATCTTGTTACTTTTAAAATTTTGAATTGTTTAAAAATTTTTAAATTTTGGAACGGGAAAACCCCTTAAAAATTTCAAAATGTTTTCTCCGGAATCGCCAAAATAAATTTTATACTCCCATCCTTATTCCTTTTCAAAATAAAGGGGAAACCCCCTATTTAAAATTTTTTTCTTTTGATTTCCCCCAAAATATGAACACAAAAATTTTTTCTCGTAAGGGGGTTTGAAAATTTTTTACCCTTTTAAACAACAAAATTTTTTTTACTTTAAATTAAACCAAAAAATACTTTAAAAATCAAAAACTATTTAAAAACCCCCGGGGGTTAAAACCCCCCAAATTTAAAAACAAAATCTTGTTTTCTTAAATTTAAAAATTTTTAAAAATTAAATTTTTTTGCTTTTAAAACCTTAAAAATTTTAAAAGGTTTTTCCCCCAAAGCCCTGCTAGAAAAAATTTTTTTTCCCCTTTAATTTAAAATTTTTAAGAATAAAAAAAACCCCCCCTTTAAATTTTTTTCTTTTTTTTTCCTCAACAAATGAACCCAAAATTTTTTCTCGTAAGGGGGGGAGAAATTATTACCCTTTTAAAAAAAATTCTTTTTTTCTTCAAAATTTTAAAACCGAAATACCTCAAACATAAAAAAATTTTTTTTCAGCCGGGGTTTTAAATTCCCCAAATTTAAAAAAAAATAATTTTGTTTACGGGTTTAAAATTAAAATTTTTTTAAAATTCAACGTTTGGGGAACGAAAAAGCTTAAAAATTTTAAATTTTTTTTTTCGAACGTCCAAGTCCAAACTAAATTTTAGTAAAAATTTTCCATTTTTCCTTTTTCCCAAATCTAAAGAACCCCATAAATTTTAATTTTTACTCCCTTTTTTTTCCTCAAAATATAGCCCAAAAATTTTTTTCTCTAAGGGGGGGAAATTTAAAATTTTTTAACAAATTCGTTTTTTTTCAAAAAAAAAACCCAAAGAAATAA
>JAJKFL010000084.1:0-31189 GCA_021186555.1 Reticulitermes speratus
TTTCTTTGGGTTTTTTAAATTTAAGTAAAAACGAATTTTTTGAAAAAACCTACATAATTCTACGACGTTACCCGTAAAAATTTTTGTCTCCTATTTGAGTAATCGAAAGAGTGAAAAAAACAACTAGGGTTTTTAATTTTGACAATAGGGAAAGGTTTGTGACTAAAAAATTTTTTTTTTTAAAAATTGACGTTTTGAGAAAAAACATTTGAAAATTTTTTAAACGTTTTTGCTTCCCAAAACGCTGAATTTTAAAAAATTTAAATTTAACCTTTTAAAAAAAAATTTTTGTTTTTATAAAATTTTGGGGAAAAAAAACCCCAGTCGTCTAAATTTTGTTTTGGGGATTGTTCATTTTTTTGTTTTTTTTTTTTTAAAAACAACTTTTTTGATTTAAAACCCAACCCTCATTTTTACTGACGGGTTTCAAGTAAAAAATTTTTTTTTATTTTTAGTAATCAAAAGATGGAAAAACAACTATGGCGTTTTTTAGATTTTGACAATAGGAATAAGGATTTGTTGGGACTTTAAAAAAAAATTTTTTAACATTGCGTTCCCAAAAACCCCTTTTTAAAAATTTTTAAAAAAATTTTGCTTTTAAAACGCTGAAAAATTTTAAAAAAATTTAACTTTAACCGTTTAAAAAGATTATTGTTTTATAAATTTAGGGGGAAAATAAAAAACCCAGGGGTCTAATAGTTTTTTTTAAAATAAGTCATTTCTTTGGTTTTTTAAAAAAATAAAAACAACTTTTTCTGATTAAAAAAAACATCTTCACGAAATTTCGTAAAAATTTTTTTTCTCTAATTTAGTAATCAGAAAGAGTGGGAAAAAAAACTAAAGGGGGTTTTTAGTATCTTGGGGGAAAAAGGGAAAAATCGATATGTGTACTAAAAAATTTTTTTTTTTAAAACATTGACGTTCCCAGAAAACTCATTTGAAAAAATTTTAAAACGTTTTCACTTCTAAAACCCCTGAATTTTTTAAAAAAAAATTCCCAAAAAATTTAAACCCAAAAAAAAAAATTTTTGTTTTTTTTAAATTTAGGGGGAAAAAAAAAAAAAAAAACCCGGGGGGGGGCTGTCTAATTTTTCGTTTGCATATGATGTTTTTTTTTTTTGTTTTTTTAAAAAAAATAAAAAAAAAAATTTACTGATTAAAAGCTTTAAAACAGTTCTAGCGTTTTTAAGGGGGAAAAATTTTTTGTCCCCATATGTTGGTAATAGGGAAAAAATGAAAAACAAAATTTTGGGGTTTTTTTGTATTTTGACAAAGGGGGAAAAAAGGATTTGGGGTACTAAATTTTAGTTTTAAATTTTAAAATTTTCCCCCAGAAAACAATTTGAAAAATTTTTAAACGTTTTTTTCTCCCAAAACGCAGAATTTAAACAATTCAACTTTAACCCTTTTAAAAAAGGTTTTGTTTTATAAATTTTTTGGAAAAAGGGGGAAAACCCCCCCTTTGTCTAATAGTTTTGTTTGCATATGATGGGCATTTTTTTTTTTTTAAAAAGAAGTAAAAACGAAATTTAGATTTAACGTACCCCCCCGTTTTTTTTGACTTTTCAAATAAAAAATTTTTTGTCTCAATGTTTAGTAATTTTTGGGGAAAAAAATGAAATACAACTATGGCGTTTTTTAGTATTTTTTACAATATAATAATGGATTTGTGTAAAAATTTAGTTTTTTGACATTGCGTTCCGAGAAAACCCTTTGTTTTAATTTTTTTAAAAATTTTTTTTTGCTTCTAAAAAGCTGAATTGGGGAAAAAATTTTATGGGTTTTAAACCCCCAACAAATTATTGTTTGTAAAAAATTTTGGGGGAAAGGGAAAAAACCCCGTCTGTCTAATAGTTTTGTTTTAAAAAAAATGAAAACATTTTCCCTTTTTTTTTTAAATTGAAGTTTAAAAAAAAAAAAATTTAAAGATTGGGGGGGTACATCAATTTACTGACGGGTTTTTAGTAAAAATTTTTTTTCATATGTTGAGTAATCAAAAAAAATGAAAAAAACTATGGCGTTTTTTTTTTCTTGACAATTGGTATTATCGATATTTTTTACTAAAAATTTTTGTTCTTTTTTCATTGACGTTTTCCCGAAAAAATTTATTTTTTAAAAATTTTTTAAAAATTTTTCATCTTCTAAAACGCTGAATTTTTAAAAAATTTTTAAATTTAACCGTAAAAAAAATTAAAATTTTTTTTTTAAATTTTGGGAAAGGTAAAAAAAACCCCGGGGGCTGTCTAATAGTTTCGTTTGCAAAATGATGCATTTTTTTGTTTTAAGTTGAAGTAAAAACGAACTTTATGATTTTTAAAAATAATTTTTTTCTAAATGACGTTACAAGTTAAATTTTATGTCTCATTTGTTAAATAAAAAAGAAAGAGTGAAAAACAACTATGGCGTTTTTTTTATTTTGACAATAGGAATAATGGGGGTTTTGTACCAAAAAAATTTTTTTTTTTAGACATTTACGTTCCGAGAAAAAAAAAAATTTGAAATTTTTAAGGGGTTTTTTTTTCTTTTTTAAAAAAACCCCCAATTTTTAAAAAAATTTTTAAATTTTAACCGGGGGAAAATTTGGGGGTTTTTGTTTGTTTGAATTTTGGGAAAGGTAAAACCCCGGGGGGTCTAATAGTTTTTTGTTTTTTTTAAAATTTTTGGGGGTTTCTTTGTTTTAAGTTGAAGTTAAAAAACCCAACTTTTTGATTAACGCAACTCAGTTTCCCAAAAAACGTTTAAAAAAATTAAAATTTTATGGGGGCAAATGTGAAAAAAAAAAGAAAGAGGAAAAAAAAACTATGGCGTTGTTTTGTTCTTTCAATAGGAAAAATGGATTTGTTTTACCCAAAATTTTTTTTTTAAAAAATTGAAGTTTTTCCCAGGGGAAAAAAAAATTTTTAAAAATTTAAGCGTTTTTTTCTTTTTCCCCCAAAAGCTGAATTTTTAAAAAATTTTTAAAAATTAAAAACCCCCAAAAATTTTTATTGTTTGTTAAAATTTAGGGAAATTTTTAAAACCCGAGTTTGTAAAATATTTCGTTTGGGGGTTTTGGGGGGGCATTTTTTTTTGTTTTTTAATTTTTAAAAAAAAAAAAAAATTTTGATTAAAGCTTTTTTCAGTTTTTTCCCACGTTTAAAAATAAAAAAAATTTTTAAAAACTCATATGTTGAAATAATCAGAAAGAGGGGAAAAAACAACCCCCGGCGTTGTTTTGTTTTTTTTGACAATTGGAAAAAATGGATTTGTGTACTAAAATTTAGTTCTTAGACTTGGGGGGGTTTCCCAGAAAATCCCTTTGTTTTAAAAATTTTAAACTTTTTTAGCTTCTAAAACGCTGAATTTAAACAATTCTATCTTTAACCGTTTTTAAAAAAATTATTGTTTGTATTTAAAAAAATTGGGGGAAAAAAAAAAAAAAAAAAAAAAAAAAAAAAAAAAAAAAAAAAAGAAAAGAAAAAAAAAAAAAAAAAAAAAAAAAAAAAAAAAAAGGGAAAAATTTTTCTAAAAGTTTTGGGGGTTTATAATTAAAATTTTCTTTTTGGGGTTTTTAAGTAAAAAAATTTTTTAAAGGGGGAAAACAATTTGTGTTTCAAAAAATTTGTTCTTTTTGAACAATTGGGGTTGGGGAAAAAAATTTGGGTTTTTTAACTTGTCAATTTAAAAAATCGTTTTTAAAAAATTTTTAAAAATTCCTTAAAAACTTTTTCCCCAAAAAAATTAAAAATTTGGTTTTGTTTAATTTAAAAATTTAAAAACCCGAAACGTTAATGTTTTTTAAAATTTGGGGCCCCTTGAAAAGTTTTATTTCTTGGTTATTTTTCCCTTGGGGTTTTAAATTTTAAAATTTTAAAAGAACTTTTAAAAAATTAACCCGGGTACATCAAATTCTAAAATGACGTTACAAGTAAAAAAAATTTTTTTTCTCATATGTTGAGTAAAACAGAAAGGTGGGGAAAAAAAACTATGGCGTTGTTTTGAATTTTGACCAAAAAGGGGGAAAAATTTGGGGGGTTTTTTTTCTAAAAAATTTTTTTTTTAGACATTAACGTTCCGAGAAAACACATTTTTTAAATTTTTTAAAAAATTTTTTATTCTAAAACGTGAAATTTTAAAAAAAATTTTAACCCCTTTTTTTTTAAAAAAGATTATTGTTTGTATAAAATTAGGGAAAGGTAAACCCCAGCTGTCTAATAGTTTCGTTTGCATATGAGGCATTTTTTTTGGTTTTTTAAAAAGAGAAAAAAACAACTTTTTTATTAAAAAAAAATCCAAAAAACTTTTTTTACGTTCCCCAAATAAAAAATTTTTTTTCTCATATGTTGAGTAATCAGAAAGGTGAAAAAAAAAATTTGGGGTTTTTTTAGTATTTTGCAATAGGAAAAGGGGGGTTTTTTGTACTAAAATTTTAGTTCCCCTTTTTTTATTTACGTTCCCAGAAACTTTTGTAATTTTTGGGGGGTTTTAGCTTCTTTAAAAAAATGAAATTTTTAAAAATTCTATCTTTTTTAAACCTTTTTAAAAAAATTAAAATTTTTTTTATAAATTTAGAAAAAAAGGTTTTAAAAAAACCCGTTTTGGGGGAAAAATTTTTTTATACTTAAAAAAAGTCATTTGTTTTTGGGTTTTTAAATTTTAAAAAAAAAAAAAAAAATTTACTGATTGACGCAAAATCAACTCTACGACGTTTTCGAGTAAAAAAATTTTGGTTTTTATATGGGGTTTTTTAAACAGAAAGGGTGAAATACTACTTTTTGGGGTTTTTTTAGTATCTTTTTTAATTGGAATAAAAAATTTTTGTGTAAATAAAATTTTTTTTTTAGACATTGACGTTTCCGGGGAAAAAATCTTTAAATATTTTAAAATTTTTTTTTAGCTTCTCTAAAAACCCCTGAATTTAAACAAAAATTTTTAAATTTAAAACCCCCAAAAAAAATTATGGGGTTTTTTTAAATTTTTGGGAAAATTTTAAAACCCCCGGGGTTTTTTAATAGTTTCGTTTGCATATGATGTTTATTTTTTTTTTTTTAAATTGAAGTAAAAAAAGAAAAATTTTTTTTATTAACGCTTTTTTCATTTTTTAATGACGTTACAAGTAAAAATTTTAAAGTCTCATATGTTTAGTAATTTTTGGGGAAAAAATGAAAAAAAAAAATATGGCGTTGTTTTTGTATTTTTTTTAAAAAAGGAATAATGGATTTGTGTACTTTTAAAAATTTTTTTTTTTAAACATTTTTGTTCCGAGAAAAAAAATTTGAAAAAATTTTTTAAAAATTTTTTTTCTTCCAAAACGCTGAAAAAACCCAAAATTTTAAAAAATTTAAAAAAAAAAAAAAAAGAATTTTTTTTTTTTTTAAAAATTTAAAAGGGGAAAGGGGGAAAACCCCCGTCGTCTAATAGTTTCGTTTGCCCCCTTTTATGTCATTTCTTTTTTTTAAGGTTTTTGTAAAAACGAAAAAATTTCTGATTTAAAGCTACAAAACAGTTCTATGACCCTTAAAAAGTAAAAAAATTTTTTGTCTCATATGTTGATAATCAAAAAAAAGTGAAATACAACTATGGCGTTGTTTAGTATCTTGAAAAATAGGAATAAGGGGGGTTGGGGGACTAAAAAAAATTTTTTTTTAGACTTTTTTGTTCCCAGAAAACACATTTGAAAAAATTTTTAAAAAATTTTTCCCGCTTTTTTAAAAAGCCCCCAAATTTTAAAAAATTCTTTAAACTTTAAAAACCCCCAAAAATGTTTTTGTTTGTATAAATTTTTTTGGGAAATTTTTTAAAAAGAGTCTGTCTAATAGTTTCGTTTGCCTTTTTAGTCATTTTTTTTGTTTTTAAATTTTTTGTAAAAACGAACCTTTTTTTTATTAACGCTACAAACAAATTTTATACGTTAAAAAAGTAAAAATTTTTTTTCTATATGTTGGTAATAAAAAGGGGGGAAAAACAACTATGGCGTTGTTTAGTATTTTTTTCCCTTAGGGGAAAAAAGGGGGTTTTGTACTAAAATTTTAAATTCTTAGAATTGACGTTCCGAGAAAACTCATTTTTTTTAAATTTTAAACGTTTTTTTTCTTCTAAAACGGGCCCTTTTTTTTTAAAAAATTCTATCTTTAACCTTTTCAAGATTTTTTGTTTGTATAAATTTTTAAAAGGGGAAAGGAAAACCCCCGTCTGCTAATAAAATTTTTTATCATATAATTGGGGATTTTTTTTGGGTTTTAATTAATAAAAGAACTTTAGATTGACCCCCACAAAAAAAATTTTCTGAAATTACGGTAAAAATTTTTTTTCCCTTGTTGAGTAAAAAAGAAAGTGAAATACAAAAAATGGGTTTTTTGGGTTTTTTAAAAAATAATTTTCGATATTTCTAAAATTAAAATTTTTAAAAATTGACGTTCCCAGAAAAAACATTTGAAAATTTAACGTTTTCGTTCTAAAACGTGAATTTAAAAATTTAACTTTAAAACCTAAAAAGTTATTGTTTGTTTAATTTTGGGAAAGGGGAAAACCCGGTCCCCTCTAATGTTTCGTTTTTATATGATGTAATTTTTTTGTTTTAAGTTTAAGTAAAAACGAACTTTACTATTAACGCTACTAGTTTTTACGACTTTTAAGTAAATTTTTTATATGTTGAGTAATCAAAAGAGTGAAATAAAATATGGGTTTTTTTTTATTTTGGGGAAAGGAAAAATGGTTTGTGTACTAAAATTTTTGTTCTTAGACATTGCGTTCCGAGAAAACTCATTTTTTAAAATTTAAGCGTTTTCAGCTTCTAAACGCTGAATTTAAAAATTCTATCGTTAACCTTTAACCCCAAATTTTTGTTTTTAAAAAAGTTAAGGGGGAAAGGAAAACCCCCGTCCCCTCTAATAGTTTTTGTTTTTAAAAAGAAGTCATTTCTTTGTTTTAAAAATTAAGTAAAACGAACTTTATGATTTTCGTACTTCAATTCTAATGGACGTTACAAGTTTTTAAATTTTTTTTTTCATTTGTTGAGTAAAAAGAAAAAAATGAAATACAAATATGGGGGAAAGGGGGTTAGTATTTTGACAATAGGAATAATGGGGTTTTTGTACTAAAAATTTTTTTTCTTAGACATTACGTTTCGAGAAAACCATTTTTTTAAATTTTTAACGTTTCGCTTCTAAAAAAATGAATTTAAACAATTTTTAAAAATTTAACCCCAAACATGAAAATTTTGTTTGGGATAAATTTAGGGAAAGGTAAAACCCCCCGTCTGTCTAAAATTTCGGGGTTTCATATGATGTCATTTTTGTTTTAAGTTGAAGTAAAAAACGAAACCCCCTTCCCCATTAAAATACATCGTTCTACTGGGGGTTAAAAAATAAAAATTTTTTGTCTCATATGTTGAGTAATCAGAAAGATTGGAAAAAAAACTATTTTGGGTTTTTTTGTTTTTTTTACAATAGGAAAAAAAGGTTTGTGTACTAAAATTTTAAGGGGTTTTAGACCCTTTCGTTCCGAGAAAACCCATTTGTAATAAAATTTTAACGTTTTCAGCTTTTTTAAAAAGGGGGAAAAATTTAAAAAAATTTTATCTTTTTAAACCTTAACAAGATTATTGTTTGTATAAATTTTGGGAAAAAAGGAAAACCCCTTTTTGTCTAATAGTTTTGTATTCATTTAAATTTAATTTTTTTTGGTTTTAAAATTTGGGAATAAAAACGAACTTTACTTTTTTTAAAACCAAAAACAGTTTAATGACGTTACAAGTAAAAATTTTAAGTCTCATATGTTGAGTAATCAGAAAGAGTGAAAATCCCCTAAGGCCGTTTATTTTTTTTACAATTTTAATAAATTTTGGTTTGTGTACAAAAAATTTGTTTTTTGACATTAATGTTCCGGGGAAAAAACATTTAAATTTTTTTAACGTTTTCAGCTTCTAAAACTCGAATTTTTAAAAATTCTAAATTTTTAAACCTAAAAAAATTATTGTTTGTATAAATTTAGGGAAAGGTAAAACCCGAGTCTGTCTAATAGTTTTTTTTGATATTTTTGTTTTTTTCTTTTTTTAAGTTGAAGTAAAAACGAACCCTTTTTGATTAACGCTAATCAGTTTTTAAAAAGACGTTTTAAGTAAAAAATTTTTGTCCCTATGTTTTTGTAATCGAAAAAATGAATTAAAACTATGGGGTTTTTTTTGGGGAATTTGGCCCCAAAGGGAAAAAAAGGATTTGTGTACTAAAAAATTTGGGTTTTTTGACATTGGGGGTTCCGAAAAAAACTCATTTGTAATTTTTGGGTTTTCAGCTTCTAAAACGCTGAAAATTAAACAAAAATTCCCCTTTTAACCCAACAAGATTTGTTTTTTTTAAAAATTTTGGGAAAGGTTTTAAAAACCCCGTCTGTCTAAAAATTTTGTATAATATGAAAATCATTTGGTTTGGTTTAAGTTGAAGTAAAAACGAACTTTACTGATTGACGCTACATCAACTCTACTGACGTTCGAGTAAAAATTTGGGGTCATAAAATTTTGTAATCAGAAAGTGTGAAAAACTTTTTATGGCGTTTTTTTGTATCTTGACAATAAAGGGGAAAATCGATATGTGTACTAAAATTTTTTTTTTTTTGGGGATTGACGTTCCGAGAAAAAACATTTGAAAAAATTTTAAACCCTTTTTTTGCTTCTAAAAAAATGAAAATTTAAAAAATTTTTTAATTTTAACCGTAAACAAAATTATTTTTTTTATAAATTAAAAGGGAAAGGAAAAACCCGAGTCTGGGGTAATGTTTCGTTTGCATAAAAATGTCATTTCTTTGTTTTAAGTTGAAATAAAAACGAAATTTACTGTTAACGTTAAACAGTTCTACTGACGTTACAAGTTAAAATTTTATGGCTCATATGTTGGGGGAATCAGAAAGAGTGAAATTTTACCTATGGCTTTGTTTAGTATTTTGCCCCCAAAAAGGGAAAAATTTTGGTTTGTGTACTAAAATTTAGTTCTTTTTAAAAAAATTTACGTTCCGAAAAACAAAAATTTTAAATTTTTTTAACGTTTTTTTGCTTCTAAAACGCTGAAATTAAAAAATTTTTTAAAATTTTAAACCGGGGAACCCCGATTTTTTTTTTTTATAAATTTAGGGAAAGGGAAAACCCCCCTTTTTTCTAATATTTTGTTTGCATATGATGTCATTTCTTTGTTTTAAGTTGAAGTTTTAAAAAGAACTTTTTGATTAACGGTACTTTTGTTTTTTCTACCTTTTTAAGTAAAAATTTTATGTTCATATGTTTTTTGTAATCAGAAAAAATGAAAAACAACTATGGCGTTGTTTAGTAAAATTTTCAAGGGAAATAATGGATTTGTGTACTTAAAAATTTTTTTAGACATTGACGTTTGAGAAAAAAATTTTAAATTTTTTTTAACGTTTTTTTTCTTTTAAAACGCTGAATTTAAACAATTTTAAAATTTTAAACCCTAAACAAAAATTATTGTTTTTTTTAAATTTAGGGAAATTTAAAAAACCCAGGTTTTTTCTAATAGTTTCGTTCCCCCTATGATGTCATTTCTTTTTTTTTAAAAATTTAAGTGAAAAAAAAAAATTTACTGATTTAAAAATACATCAGTTTACTGACGTTTAAATAAAAATTTTATGTCCCCAAAAAGTTGAGGGGTTTTGAAAGAGTGAAATACAAAAAATGGGGGGTTTTTTAGTTTTTTGACAATTGAATAAAGGTTTTTTTTACCCAAAAATTTTTTTTCTTAGAATTGACGTTCCGAGAAAATCATTTGTAAATTTAAAAAGGGTTTTAGCTTCTAAAACGCTGAAAAATTTTAAAAATTCTATCTTTTTAACCCCTTTCAAGGAAAATTTTGTTTGTTTAAATTTTTTTGGGGAAAATAAAACCCCAGTCTGTCTTAAAAATTTTGTATACAAAAAATGTCCCCCTTTTTTGGGGTTTAAAAGGGTTAAGTAAAAAAAGAAAAATTTTCTGATTGACGCAAAAAAAAATTTTTCTGACCCTTTTTGAGTAAAAATTTGTTCAATGTTTTTTTAATCAAAAAGAGTGAAATACAACTATGGCGTTTTTTTTTTATCTTTTTCAATAGGTATTATCGATATTTGTATAAAATTTATTTCTTTGACATTGACGTT
This sequence comes from Reticulitermes speratus, assembly GCA_021186555.1. Lineage (NCBI taxonomy): Eukaryota > Metazoa > Arthropoda > Insecta > Blattodea > Rhinotermitidae > Reticulitermes > Reticulitermes speratus. The sequence goes on from JAJKFL010000084.1 coordinate 10,117, forward strand.
CCGAGAAAAAAACATTTGAAATATTTTTTAAGCGTTTTCAGCTTCTAAAACGCTTTTTTAAAAATTCTTACTTTAAAAACCAAAAAAAGATTTTTTTTTGTTTTTAAATTTTTGGGGGAAAGGAAAAAAACCCAGTCTGTCTAATAGTTTTCGTTTGCATAAGATGTCATTTTCTTTTTTTTTAAATTGAAAAAAAAAAAGAAAATTTTTTTATTAAAGCAACATCAGTTTTACTGGGGGGGTTCAATTAAAATTTTATGTCTCATATGTTGAGTAATCAGAAAGAAAAGAAATACAACTATGGCGTTGTTTTTTAAAATTGACAAAAGGAAAAATGGATTTGTGTACTAAAAAAATTTGTTCTTAGGGGTTTTTCGTTCCGGGGGAAAAAAATTTGAAATTTTTAAGCGTTTTCTGCTTCTAAAACGCCCCAATTTAAACAATTCTTAAATTTTTTAAACCTAAAAGGGTTTTTTGGTTTTTTTAAATTTTTGGGGAAAATTAAAACCCGAGTCTGTTTAAAGGTTTTTGGGTTTCATTTTTAGTCATTTCTTTGTTTTAAGTTGAAGTAAAAAACGAACTTTACTTTTTTAAAAACTTTTATCAGTTTTTTTCTGACGTTACAAGTAAAAAAAATGTTCATTGTTGAGTAATCAAAAGGGGGGAAAAACAACTATGGCGTTGTTTTTTTAAAATTTTACATTAGGAATTTTGGTTTTTTTTACTTTTAAAATTTGTTCTTAGCATTGCCCCTTCCCCCGAAAATCATTTGTAATTTTTTAAGCCTTTTCAGCTTTAAAAAAACTGAATTTAAACAAAAATTTATCTTTAACCGTTTTTAAAAGATTTTTTTTTTTTATAAATTTTGGGAAAGGTAAAACCCCCCTCCCCCTAATAGTTTGTATACATATAATTCATTTGTTTGGTTTAAATTTTAAAATTAAAAAAGAACTTTACGATTGACGCTACATCAATTCTACTGAAATTTTTGAGTTAAAAAATTTTGGGGTTATTGTTTTTGTAATCAAAAGAGTGAAATTTTAAATTTGGGTTTTTTTTATCTTGGGGAATAAGTATTATCGATAAATGTACAAAAATTTGTTCTTAGACATTGACGTTCCGAGAAAACTCATTTGGAAAAAAATTTTAAACGTTTTTAAAATTCTAAAAAGCGAAAATTTTAAAAATTTTTAAAATTTAACCCTTTTTAAAAAAATTATTGTTTGTTTAAATTTAGGGAAAGGGTTTTAAAACCCCGGGCCCCTCTAATTTTTTCGTTTTCAAAAGATGTCCCCTTTTTTTGTTTTTTAATTGAAGTAAAAAAAAAACTTTTCTGTTTTTAACCCCCACATCAGTTCTCCCGGAAAATTACAAGTTAAATTTTTTTTTCCCCCTGTGTTTGTAATAAAAGAGTGAAATTTCAACTTTTGGGTTGTTTTTTTTTTTTTTACAATAGGGGAATTAAAGGGGTTTTTTTACTAAAAAAATTTGTTCCCCTTTTTTTAATTTTCGTTCCGAGAAAAAAACCTTTTTAATTTTTTTTAACGTTTTCCCCCTTCTAAAACCTGAATTTAAAAATTCTAACTTTAACCGTAAAAATGATTATTGTTTGGATAAAAATTTTGGGGAAGGAAAAAAAACCCCCGGGCGTCTAATAGTTTTCGTTGCATATGATTTTCATTTCTTTGTTTTAATTGAATAAAAAACGAACTTTACTGATTAACGCCAAAAAACATTCTACTGACGTTACAATTAAAAAATTTTTGTCTCATATTTGAGGGGAAACAAAAGAGGGGAATACAAAATGGCGTTGTTTAGGATCTTGACAATAGGAATTTTAATTTTGGTTTTGGGGGACTAAAATTTTGTTTTTTTGACATTCAAAAATTTTCCGGGAAAATCATTTGTTTTAATTTTTTTAACGTTTTCCGTTCTAAAACGCTGAAAAATTAAAAAAATTTTATCTTTAAAAACCTTAAAAAGATTATTGTTTTTTTTAAAAAATTTGGGAAAAGGGGAAAACTCCGTCCTGGGGTAAAGTTTTTTTATACATTGATGTCATTTTTTTTTGGTTTAAGGGGTTAAGTTTTAAAAAGAATTTTTACTGTTGACGCTAAAAACAATTCCCTGACTTTAAGAGTAAAAATTTTTTCTCATAAAATTAGGGGAAACAGAAAGAGTGAAATACAACTATGGCGTTGTTTTAGTATTTTGGGGAATAGGAATAATGGATTTGTTAAAAAAAAATTTGTTCTTTAACATTGGGGGTTTTTCCAGAAAAAAACATTTGAAAAATTTTTTAACGTTTTCTGCTTCTTAAAAAACTGAATTTAAAAAAATTTTAAACTTTAAACCCCTTAAAAAAGGGGTTTTTGTTTGTATAAATTTAGGGGGAAGTTAAAACCCCCGGGGCTGTTTTTAAAAGTTTCGTTTGCATATGTGTCATTTCTTTGTTTTTTAATTGAAGTAAAAAACGAAACTTTATGATTAAAAACTACTCAGTTTTTTCTGGGGTTACAATAAAAATTTTATGTCTCATATGTTGAGTAAAAAAAAAAAGAAAAGAAATACAAAATTTTTCGTTGTTTTATTTTGACAATAGGAATAATGGATTTGTGTTTTTAAAATTTAGTTTTTTGCATTGGCGTTTCCCCGAAAACTCTTTTTTAATATTTTTTAACGGTTTTTTCCCCCTAAAACGCTAAATTTAAACAAATTTTTTCTTTAACCGTTAACCAAAATTTTTTTTGTTTAAATTTTTTGGGAAAAAGGAAAACCCCCGGGGTTTCTAAAATTGTTTTGTATTTTTTTTAAAATGTCATTTCTTTGGTTTTTTAATTAAAATAAAAAAAAAAACTTTACTGATTGACGCTACATTTTAAATTTAAAAGAAAAATTCCCCGTAAAAAAAATTTTTTCATAAGTTGAGTAAAAAGAAAGAGTGAAAAAAAAAATTGGGGGTTTTTTTTGTATCCCCACAATAGAAATAATTTTATATGTGTACTAAAAAAATTGTTTTTTGACATTGACGTTCCGAGAAAAAAACATTTGAAAATATTTAAGGTTTTCAGCTTTTTAAAAGCGGAAAATTTTTCAAAATTTAACTTTAAAAACCTAAACAAGATTTTTTTTTGTATAAATTTAGGGAAAGGGGAAAACCCCCGTTGTCTAAAAGGTTTTTTTTTTCATTTTTATTTCCCTTTTTTTTTTTTTAAGTTGAAGTAAAAACGAACTTTTTTTGATTTTAAAGCTACTTTTGTTCTACTGACGTTACAAGTAAAAAATTTTTGATCATATGTTGAGTTAAAAAGAAAGAGGGGGAAATTTTAATATGGCGTTGTTTAGTATTTTGGGGAATAGGAAAAAAAGGATTTGTGTACAAAATTTAGTTCTTAGAAATTTTAAGGTTTTCCGGAAAAAAACCCCTTTTGGGAAAATTTTTTTTTTAACGTTTTCAGCTTCTAAAACGCAGGGGAATTTTTCAATTCTAACTTAACCCCAAAAAAAAGATTAATTTTTTTTATAAAATTTGGGAAAAAAGGTTTTAAAACCCCGTCTGTTTTTAAAGTTTTTTTTTGGGGTATGATTTCAATTTTTTGTTTTAAAATGAAGTAAAAAAAAAAAAATTTTCTGTTTAAAACCACATCAGTTCTACTGACGTTAAAAAATAAAAAATTTTATGTTTTTAAAATTTTAGTAATTTTGAAAAAAAGGGGGGAAAAACAAAAAATGGCGTTGTTTAGAATTTGGGGGAAAAAAATAATGGATTTGTTTTAACTAAAATTTAGTTCTTAGACATTGACGTTCCCCGAAATCTCATTTGTAAATTTTTGGCGTTTTCAGCTTTCCCAAAAAAAAAAGGGGAAATTAAACAATTTATCTTTTCCCCCTTTAACAAAAAATTTTTGTTTGTAAAAAAATTTTGGGAAAGGTAAAAACCCCCGTCTAATAGTTTTTTTTTACATAGATTTTCCCCTTTTTTTGGTTTAAAAATTAAGTAAAAACGAACTTTACTGATTGCGGGACATCAACTTATGACGTTCGAGTAAAAAATTTTTTTATATGTTGAGGGAAATTTTGAAGTGGGGGAAAAACTACTATGGCGTTCTTTAGTATCTTTTCAATACGAATAAACGATTTGTGTACTAAAATTTTTTTTTTTGCATTTTCGTTCCAGGAAAAAAACATTTGAAATATTTAAAAGGGTTTTAGCTTCTAAAACGCTAAAATTTTTTAAAATTTCTAACTTTAACCCCAAAAAAAATTTTTTTTTTTTAAATTTAGGGAAAGGTAAAAAACCCCGGGGCTGTCTAATAGTTTCGTTTGCATATGATTGGTTCCTTTTTTTTTTTTTAAGTTTGAAATAAAAACGAACTTTACTGATTAAAACTTTTATCAGTTTACTGACGTTTTTAAGGGAAAAAATTTTTTTTCTCATATGTTTTGTAATCAGAAAGAGGGGGAAAAACAACATGGGGTTTTTTTATTTTTTTTACAATAGGAATAAAAAGGGTTTTTTACTAAAATTTAGGGCTTAAACCTTGACGTTCCCGGGGAAAAATCATTTTAAAAATTTTTTTTGGGTTTTTGCTTCTTAAAAAACTGAATTTTTTAAAAATTTTTAACCCCTTTAAACCCCAAACAAAAATTTTTTTTGTAAATTTTTGGGGGAAAGGTTTTAAAACCCCCGTCTGTCTAATAGTTTTTTTTTTTTATATTTTTGTCATTTTTTGTTTTAAAAATTTAAAAAAAAAAGAACTTTACTGATTAACGCTACAACAGTTTACTGACGTTACAAGTAAAAATTTATGTCCCCCCTTTGTTGAAATTTTAACAGAAAAAATTAAATACAAAAAATGGCGTTTTAGTATTTTTACAATAGGAATAAGGATTTGTGTACTAAAAATTTAGGGGTTTTAGACATTGGCGGGGTTCCCCAAAAAAATCATTTTTTAAAATTTTAAAAAGTTTTCGCTTCTAAAAAAACTGAATTTAAACAATTTATCTTTTTAAACCTTAAAAAAAATTATTTTTTAAAATTTTTTGGGAAAAAGGGAAAAAAAAACCGTCCCCTCTAAAAATTTTGTATTCATATAAAATCATTTCCCCTTTGGTTTAATTTTTAAAAAAAACAACTTTTCTGATTGAAAACTACAAACAAAAATTTACTGAAATTACGAGTAAAAATTTTGTCTCATATGTTGTTAAAACCCCAAAAAAATGGGGAAAACAACTATGGCGTTCTTTTTTTTTTTTGACAATAGAAAAAATCGATTGTGAAAAAAAATTTAGTTTTTGACATTGACGTTCCGAGGGGAAAAACTAATTTTTAAAAAAATTTTAAACGTTTTCAGCTTTTTAAAAGCTGAATTTAAACAATTATAAACTTTTTTAACCAAAAAAAATTATTGTTTGTTTAAATTTAGGGGAAAGGTAAAACCCCCGGCTGGGGTAATAGTTTCATTTGCAAATGAGGGGATTTTTCCCCTTTTTTTTAAAAATTAAAAAAAAAAAACTTTAGATTAAAAACCCCCCATCAGTTCTAAAAGACGTTACAAAAAAAAATTTTATGTCTCCCCATTTTTTAGTAATCAGAAAAAATGAAATACAAAAAATGGCGTTGTTTAGTATTTTGACAATAGGAATAATGGATTTGTGTACAAAAATTTTAGTTCTTGACATTAACGGGGTTTCCAGAAAACAAATTTGAAATTTTTTTTGCGGGGTTTTTAGCTTCTAAAAAAAAGAATTTAAACAATTCTAACTTTAAAAAACCTTTTAAAAAAAATTTTTTTTTTTATAAAATTTTTGGGGGAAGGGAAAAAACCCCCGTCTGTCCAATAGGTTTTGGTTTTTTATATGAAGTCAAAATTTCTTTGTTTTAAAAAATTGGGGAATAAAAAAAAAACTTTACTGATTTTAACGCTACATTTGTTTAAAAGGGGGTTACAAGTAAAAATTTTTTTTCTCATATGTTAGTAATTTTGAAAGAAAAGAATAACAAACTATGGCGTTTTTTTTGGGGAATTTACAAAAGGGAAAAAAGGGAAAATTTTTGAAAAAAAAATTTTTTTCTTTTAAATTGACGTTCCGAGGGGAAACTCATTTTTTAATTTTTTTTGGGTTTTTTCCGCCCCTTTAAAACGGGGGAATTGAAAAAAATTTTATCTTTAACCCCTTAAAAAAAATTATTGTTTGTATTAAAAATTTGGGGGAAAAGGAAAACCCCCCCTGTTTTAATAGTTTTTTTTTACATTGATGTATTTGTTTGGTTTAAAAATTTAAGTAAAAACGAACTTTATGATTGACGCTAAAAAAATTTTTCTGACGTTACGAGTAAAAATTTTTTCTCATATGTTTGGGGGAATCAAAAGTGTGAAATACTTCTATGGCGTTTTAGTATCTTGACAATAAAATAATCGTTTTTTGTACTAAAAAATTAAAATTTTTAGAAAAATTTACGTTCCGAGAAAAATCTTTTTAAAAAATTTTAAACGTTTTTTTGCTTCTAAAAAACTGAATTTTTTAAAAAAAACTAAACTTTAAAAACCTAAAAAAATTATTGTTTGTATAAAAATTTGGGGAAAAAAGGAAAAACCCCCGTTTGGGGTAAAAATTTCGTTTGCATATATTTTCATTTCTTTGTTTTAAGTTGAAATAAAAACGAACTTTACTTTTTTAACCCCCACATCAGTTCTACTGCCCCTTTCAAGTAAAAAAAAATTTTGTCCATATGTTGATTAAAAAGAAAAGAGTGAAAAAAACCCTTGGGGGTTTTTTTAGTATTTTGACAATAGGGGAAAATGGGGGTTTTTGTACTAAAATTTAGTTTTTAAAAATTTACGTTCCCCGAAAACACCTTTTTTAAATTTTTTAAAAGTTTTTGCTTCTAAAAAACTGAAATTAAAAAAATTTTAAAATTTTTTTAACCGAAAAAAAAAAAAATTTTTGTAAAAAATTTAGGGAAAAAGGAAAAACCCCCCTCCCCTTTTAAAAATTTCGTTTTTATATGGGTCATTTCTTTGTTTTAAGTTTTTAAATAAAAACGAACTTTACTGATTAACCCTTCATCAGTTCTACTGACGTTACAAAAAAAAAAATTTTTTTCTCATATGTTGAGTAATCAGAAAGAGTGAAAAAAAACAAAGGGGGTTGGGGGTTTTTAAAATTGACAAAAAAGGGAAAAAGGATTTGTGGGAAAAAAAATTTAGTTTTTTAAGGGGATTTTCGTTCCGAGAAAACCCCCTTTGAAATTTTTAAGCGTTTTTTTCTTCTAAAAAAACTGAATTTAAAAATTTTTTAAATTTTAAAAAACCGGGGAAAAAAAGTTTTGTTTTTTTTAAATTTAGGGAAAAATTTTTAAAACCCGGCTGTTAATAGGTTTTTTTCGCATATGAGTCAAAATTTTTTTTTTTTTAATTGAAGTGAAAACGGAAAAATTTTCTGATTAACGCTACCCCCAGTTCTACTGACGTTACAAGTAAAAAAAATTTTTGTCTTTTTATGTTTTTGTAAAACCCCAAAAAAAGAAATACAAAAAATGGCGTTGTTTTTTATTTTGACCAAAAGGGGAAAATGATTTGTGTATAAAATTTTTTTTCTTAGACATTTGGGGGTTCGAGGGGAAAAACCTTTGTAAATTTAAGCGTTTTCAGCTTCTAAAACGCTGAATTTAAAAATTTTTAAAATTTAACCCCTTTAAAAAGATTTTTGTTTTTATAAATTTGGGAAAGGTAAAAACCCCCCTCCCCTCTAAAAAATTTTTTTTTAATTTAATTTTTAATTTTTTTTTTTTAAGTTGAAGTAAAAAACCCCAAATTTACTGAAAATTACGCTACAATCAATTCTAATGACGTTACAGTAAAAAATTTTTTTCCCCATAGGGGTTAGTAATCAAAAAGAGTGAAAATTTCAAATATGGCGTTTTTTAGTTTTTTACAATAGGTATTATTTTATAAATGTTTTTAAAAAAATTTGTTTTTTTGACCCCTTTACGTTCCGAGAAAACTCATTTTTAAAAATTTAAGCTTTTCACTTTAAAACGCGAAAATTTAAAAATTCTAACTTTTTAAACCTAAAAAATTTTTTTTTTGTTTTATAAATTTTTGGGGGGAAAGGAAAAAACCAGTCTGTTAAAAATTTCGTTTTTTTTTGTTGGGGTTTTTTTTTTTTTAAGTTGAAGTAAAAAAAAAAATTTACTGATTAAAAACCCCCAGTTTTTTCTGCGTTCAAAATTAAAAAAATTTTTGTCTCAAAATTTTGTAATCAGGGGAAAAGGGGGAAAAAAAACCCAAAAGGGGTTGTTTTGAAAATTGACAATAGGAAAAAAAGGATTTGTGTACTAAAATTTAGTTCTTAGAAAAATTTACGTTCCGAAAAACAATTTTAAATTTTTTAAAAGTTTTTTTTTCTTTAAACCCCGAATTTAAACAATTCTAAATTTAAAACCCCAAAAGATTATTGTTTGTAAAATTTAGGGAAAGTTAAAACCCGAGGTCTGTTTAATAGTTTCGTTTGCATACGAAAATCCCCTTTTTTTGTTTTAAAAATTTAAGTAAAAAAAAACTTTTTTATTTTTAAGCTAATCAGTTCTACTGACTTTACAAGTAAAAATTTTGGTTTAATAGGGGTTAGTTAAAAAAGAAAAAATGAAAAAAAACATGGTTTTTTTAGTATTTTGACAATTTGGAAAAAAGGGGTTTTTTTACTAAAATTTTTTTTTTTTAACAATTTTCGTTCCGGGGAAAAAATTGTAATATTTAAGCGTTTTTTTTGCTTCTAAACGTGAATTTAAACAATTCTATCTTTTTAAACCGGGGTTTAAAAGATTATTGTTTGTATAAAATTTTTTGGGGAAAAGGGGGAAACCCCAGTCGGGGTAATGTTTTTTTTCATTTTTGGGGTTTTTTTGGTTTAAGTTTTAAATAAAGACGAAATTTTCTGATTGACGCTAAAAATCAATTCTCTTGAAATTACGATAAAAATTTTTTCTCTTTGTTCAGTAATCAGAAAGAGTGAAATACAACTTTTCCGTTCTTTAGTATCTTGAAAATAGGAATAAAAAGATATGTTTACTAAAATTTTTTTTCTTAGGAAAAATTTACGTTCCTAGAAAAAACATTTGAAAAATTAAGCGTTTTTTGCTTTTTAAAAAACTGAAAAATTTTCAATTTAACTTTAAAAACCTAAAAAGATTTTTTTTTTGTATAAAAAATTTGGGAAAGGTAAAAAAACCCCGGGGGTGTTTTAATTTTTTTTTATTTTTATATGATTTTTATTTCTTTGTTTTAAGTTGAATTTTAAAAAGAACTTTACTGATTAACGCTACATCATTTTTTCGAAAATTACAAGTAAAAATTTTATGTCCCCATATTTTTTAGAAATCAGAAAGAAAAGAAAAAAAACATGGCGTTGTTTAGTATTTTTGACAAAAAGGGTTAATGGATTTGTGACTAAAATTTTTTTTTTTTAGACCCCTTTAAAAATTCCCCGGGGAAAACACATTTGAAATTTTTAAGCGTTTTCAGCTTTTAAAAAAACAGAATTTAAACAAAACTAACTTTAACCGTTAAAAAAAATTATTGTTTGTATAAAAAAATTGGGAAAAGGTAAAACCCGAGTTTGTCTAATAGTTTTCCCCTTTTTATGATGTCATTTTTTTTGTTTTTTAATTGAAGAAAAAAAAACTTTTTTGTTTTTAAGCTACATCAGTTTTTTTGACGTTACAAGTAAAAAAAATTTTTGTCTCTTTTGTTGGGGGAAAACAGAAAGAGTGAAAAAAAACTATTTTGGGTTGTTTAGTATTTTGACAATAAGGGGAAAATGGATTTGTGTACTAAAAAATTTTTTTTTAAAAATTGACGTTTCCCAGAAAAATCCCTTTTGGGGAAATTTTTTTAAACGTTTTCAGCTTTTTAAAACGCTGAATTGAAACAATTCTATCTTTTTTAAAACCTTAAAAAAATTATTGTTTTTTTAAATTTAGGGAAAGGTAAATCCCCCGTCCCCTCTAATCAGTTTTGTATACATATGATTTTAAAATTTTTGGTTTTTTTAATTGAAGTAAAGGGGGAAAAATTTTCTGATTGACGCTACCTAAAAATTTACGACGTAAAAAGTAAAAAAATTTTTCCCCCTATGTTTAGTAATCAAAAAAAGGGTGAAAAAAAACTATGGCGTTTTTTTTTTATCTTTTCAAAAAGGGGTTTTTTTGATATATGTTTCTAAAAATTTTGTTCTTTTGGGGATTGACGTTCCGAGAAAACTCATTTTTAAAAATTTAAAAGTTTTCACTTCTAAAACGTGAAAATTTAAAAAATTTTAACTTTAACCGTAAAAAAAATTATTTTTTTTTATAAAAATTTGGGAAAGGTAAAAAAACCAGTTCCCCCAAAGTTTTTTTTTGCATTTGATGTCATTTCTTGTTTTTAAAATTTTTAAATTTTAAAAAGAACTTTACTGGGGTTAAAACTTTTAAAAAGTTCTTTTTGACGTTACAAGTAAAAATTTTTTTTTCTATATGTTGAGTTTAAAAGAAAGATTTTAAAAACAACTATGGCGTTGTTTAGTAAAATTTTTTTTTTAAAGGGAAAAAAAGGAAAATTTTTTCCCCAAATTTTTTTTTTTTAGACATTTTTAAGTTTTTCCAGAAAACACATTTTTTAAATTTTTTAAAAAGTTTTTTTGTTCTAAAAAGCAGAAAAATTTAAAAAAAATTTTAACTTTAACCGTAAACATGAATTTTTTTTGTATAAAATTTTGGGGGAAAAGGTTTTAAAACCCCCGTCTTGTTTTTAAAAGTTTCGTTTGCATATGATGTTTTTTCCCCTTTTTTTAAAAAAAAATAAAAAAAAACTTTAAAAGATTAAAACTACACAGTTCTACTTTTCGTTAAAGTAAAAATTTTTTTTCTCATATGTTTTTGGAATCCCCAAAGAGTGGAAAAAAAACTATGGCCCCTTTTTTGATTTGGGGAAAAGGGGAAAAAGGGGTTTTTGACAAAAAAATTTAGTTCTTAGGACATTGACTTCCGAAAAAAACTCATTTGTAATTTTTTTTTGGGGGGGTTTTAGCTTCTAAAAACTAATTGAAAAAAATTTTTTTTTTAAAATTAACAAGATTATTTTTGTATAAATTTAGGGAAAGGCCCAAAAAAACCCCGTCTGTTTTAATAGTTTTGTTACATATGATGTCAATTTTTTTTTGGGTTTTAATTTGGGGAATAAAAACGAACTTTTTGATTGACGCTACATTTTAAATTTTTTTGACGTTACGAGGAAAAAAAATTTTGTTCATATGTTGGGTAATCAAAAATTGGGGGAAAAAAAATTGGCGTTCTTTTTTATCTTGCCCCAAAAAAAAATAAATCGTTAAGGGGGCCCCAAAAAAAATTTTTTAGACAATTTTCGTTCGGAAAAAATCAAAATTAAAATTTTAAGCGTTTTTTTGCTTTAAAGCTGAAAATTTTAAAAATTCTAACTTTAACCGAAAAAAAAATTATTGTTTTGTATAAATTTTTTTTTGGAAAGGAAAACCCCAAATTTTTCCCCCCCCTCTAATAGTTTCGTTCATATGTTTTTATTTCTTTGTTTTAAAATTTTAAAAAAAAACGAACTTTAACCGTTAACGGGGAAAACAGTTCTACTACGTTTTTAAAAAAAATTTTATGTCTCAAATGTTGAGTAATTTTGAAAGAGTGAAATTTTAACTATGGGGTTTTTGTAGTATTTTTTCAAAAAAAGGGAAAATTTTGGTTTTTGTACTAAAAAATTTGTTTTTTAAAATTGACGTTTTCCAGAAACCATTTTTAAATTTTTTTTAACGTTTTTGCTTTTAAAAAACCGAAATTTAAACCCCAATTTTAAAATTTTCCGTAAACAAAAATTTTTGTTTTTATAAAAAATTTAGGGGGGAAAAGGAAAACCCCAGTCTTTTTTAATATTTTTTTTTGCATATGATGTCATTTCTTTGTTTTAAGTTTTTTAAATAAAAAAAAACTTTTTTGATTAACCTACATCCCTTTTTTCTGACGTTACAAGTAAAAAAATTTTTGTCTCATATGTTGAGAAAAGAAAGAGTGGAAAAAAAAACATGGGGGTTTTTTAGTTTTTTTTACAATAGGGGAATTTTAAGGATTTGGTAAATAAAATTTTTTTTCTTTTACATTAACGTTGAGAAAAACATTTTTAAATTTTTTTTTTTTTTGTTTTTTTTGCTTCTAAAAAAGGGGGAATTTTTTAAAAATTCTAACTTTAACCGTAAACAAGATTATTTTGTATAAATTTAGGGGGAAAAGGAAAAACCCGAGTTGGCTAAAATTTTTTTTTGTTTTTATGTCTTTTTTTGTTTTTAAGTTTTTAAAAAAAAAGAACTTTTTTTGATTAACGCTACACAGTTTTTTTGACGTTACAAGTAAAAAAATTTTTGTCTATAAGTTGAGAAATCAGAAAGAGTGAAAACAACTATGGCCGGTTTTTTTTGTAAAATTTTTTCAATGGGGAAAAGGATTTTTTTTTCTAAAAAATTTGTTTTTTAAAAAATTGACGTTCCCAAAAAAACCCCAAAATTTTAATTTTTTTAACGTTTTTTTGCTTCTTAAAAACTGAATTGAAACAATTCTATCGTTAACCGTTTTTTAAAAGATTATTTTTTTTATAAATTTAGGGAAAGGTTTTAAATTTTCCCCGTCTGTCCCCAAAAGTTTTTTTTACATATGATGTCATTTCTTTTTGGTTTTTAATTGAAAAAAAGACGAAAAATTTTCGATTGACGTACATCAAAATTTACTGACGTTTTTGAGTAAAAATTTTTTCCTTTTTTTGATAAACAAAAAGAGTGAAATAACAAAAAAAGGCGGTTTTTTTGGGGTCTTGAAAATAAAAGGATTTTTTTATATATGTACTAAAATTTTGTTCTTAGAAAAATTTACGTTTTCCAGAAAAACGCATTTGAAATATTTAAAAAGTTTTACTTCTAAAAAAAACGGGGAATTTTTAAAAAAAATTTTAACTTTAACCGTAAAAAAAAATTAAAATTTTTGTTTTAATTTAGGGAAAAGGGAAAAAAGGTCCCCTAAAAATTTCGTTTGCATATGATTTCCCCTTTTTTTGTTTTTTTAATTGAAGTAAAAACGAACTTTACTGATTTTAAGCTTTTAACTTCTACTGACGTTACAAGTAAAAATTTTTTTTCCCCCTATGTTTTTAAAAAAGAAAGAGTGAAATACAACTATGGCGGTTTTTAGTATTTTGACAATAGGAATTTTAAGGGGTTTTTTTTACTAAATTTTTTTCTTTTACATTAACGTTCCGAGAAAAACCCCCTTTTTAAATTTTTTTTAACGTTTTTTTTGCTTTTAAAACGCAGAATTTTTTAAAAATTTTTTAACTTTAACCGAAACATGATTATTTTTGGATAAAAAATTTGGGAAAAGGTAAAACCCGAGTCTGTTAAAGTTTCGTTTGCATATGAGGGATTTCTTTTTTTTTTAAATTGAAGTAAAAACGAACTTTTTTGATTAACGGACAAAACCCCTTTTTCTGACGTTACAAGTTTTAAAAATTTTATGTCCCCCTATGTTGAAAAAATCAGAAAAAATGAATTACAACTATGGCGTTGTTTAGAATTTGGGGGAATAGGGGAAAATGGGGGTTTGGGGCTAAAATTTAGTTCTTAACTTGAAGTTTTTCCGAGAAATTCATTTGTAATTTTTGGCGTTTTTTGCTTCTAAAAAAACTGAATTGAAACAATTTTTTTTTAAAACCTTAACAAGATTAAAGTTTGGTAAAATTTGGGGGAAAAGGAAAAACCCCCCTCTGGGTTTTAAAGTTTTGTATTTTAAAAAAGATGTCATTTGTTTGGGGTTTTAATTGGAAAATTAAAAAAAACTTTAATGATTGACGCTACATCAACTCTACTGGGGGTTTTTGGGGGAAAAAATTTTGTCCCCCAAAAAGTTGAGTAATCAGAAAGTGTGAAATAAAAACTATGGCGTTCCTTTTTTTATCTTGACAATAAAAGGGAAAATTTAAAATTGTGAACCTTTTAAAAATTTGTTCTTTTAAAATTAAAAGTTCCGAGAAAACTCATTTTTAAATTTTTTAAGGGGTTTTTGCTTCTAAAACGCGAATCTAAACAAAATTTTTTAAATTTAACCGTAAAAAAAATTTTTTGTATAAAAATTTGGGGGAAAAAAAACCCGAGTTTGTCTAATAGTTTTTTTTTTTTCATTAAAAACATTTCTTTGTTTTTTTAATTTTAAATTAAAAAAAAAACTTTAAAGATTAACGTACATCAGTTCTACTGACGTTACAAGTAAAAAATTTTATGTCTAAATTTTTTGAGTAATCAGAAAGAGTGAAATACAACTATGGCTTTTTTTTTGTATTTTTTGACAAAAAAGGGAAAATGGGGTTTTGTACTAAAATTAGTTCTTAAACATTTCGTTCCCCGAAAAACACATTTGAAATTTTAAGCGTTTTTTGCTTTTTAAAAGCTGAAATTTTTAAACAATTCTAACTTTTAAAACCTAAACATGTTTTGTTTTTATAAATTTTTGGAAAAAGGGAAAAAACCCCGTCTGTCTAATATTTTTTTTTTTTTTTGATGTCATTTTTTTTTTTTTTAATTTGGGGAATAAAAACCGAACCTTTTTTTGATTTAAAAACTACATCATTCTACTGACGTTAAAAGTAAAAAAATTTTATTTTTTATATGTTTGAGTTTTAACAAAGAGTGAAATAAAACTTGGCGTTGTTTTTTATCTTTTCAATAGGATAAAAGGGTTTGTGTACTAAAATTTTTTTTTTTTTGACATTGACGTTCCCCGAAAAAAAATTTTAAATTTTTTTAACGTTTTTTGCTTCTAAAAAAATGAATTTAAACAATTTTAAAAATTTTAACCCTTTTTAAACATGATTTTTTTTTTTTTAAATTTAGGGGGAAATTAAAACCCCCCGTCTTTTCTAATATTTTGTTTTCCTTTGATTTTATTTCCCCTTTTTTTTTAAATTGGAAAGGGAAAACGAACTTTTTTGATTAAAAACTACATTTTTTCTTTACTGACGTTACAAGTAAAAATTTTATGTCTCTTTTTTTGAGGGAAAAAAGAAAGATGAAATAAAACTATGGCGTTGTTTAGTATTTTTCCCCAAAAAATAAGGGGGTTTTTGTTTTTAAAATTTTTTTCTTAGACTTTGGGGGTTTCCCCGAAAACTAATTTTTTAAAATTTTTTAACGTTTTCAGCTTCTAAAAAAACTGAGTTTTTAAAACCCCAAATTTTTTTCTTTTTAAACCTTAAAAAATTATTGTTTTGTATAAAAAATTTGGGAAAGGTAAAACCCCATCTGTCTTAAAAATTTTTTTAAAAAAATTTTTGTCTTTTTTTTGGGTTTTAAATTGAAGTAAAGACGAACTTTACTGATTGACGTAATCAATTCAACAGGGGGTTACAGTAAAAAAATTTTTCTCAATGTTGAGTAATCAAAAAGGGGGGAAATACAACTATGGCGTTTTTTTAGTATTTGGGGAATAGGGGTTAAAAGATATTTTTTACTAAAAAAAAAGTTCTTTTACATTGCTTCCGAGAAAACTCATTTTGGGGAAAATTTAAAGCGGGGTTTTTGCTTTAAAACGTGAATTTAAAATTCTAACTTTAACCTAAAAAAAAATTATTGTTTTTATAAAAATTTGGGAAAGGTAAAACCCGAGTCTGTTCTAAGGTTTTTTTTTGCATATGATTCCCCTTTTTTTTTTTTTAATTTTTAAATAAAAAAAAAAATTTTTGATTTCGTACTTTTGTTCTACTGACGTTTTTAAGGGGTTTAAATTTTTGTCCATTATGTTGGGAATCAAAAAAATGAAAAAAAAACCCCGGCCCGTTTTTTGGGGTTTTGACAATAGGAATAATGGATTTTTTTACTAAAATTTAGTTTTTTTGAAAATTGGGGGTTTTCCAGAAAACACAAAATTTTAAATTTTTTTAAGGGGTTTTTAGCTTCTAAAAAAGCTGAACTTAAACAAAAATTTTAACTTAAAACCCCAAAAAAAGATTTTGTTTGTATAAAAAATTTGGGAAAAGGTTTAAAAACCCAGTCTTGGGGTTAAAAATTTCGTTGCATATGATGTCATTTCTTTGTTTTAAGGGGTTAAGTAAAAACGAACTTTTTTGATTACGCAAAATCAGTTCTATGACGTTTTTAATTAAAATTTTTTTTTCTCATTGTTTTTGGGGAAAAGAAAGGAAATAAAATAAACATGGCGTTGTTTATATCTTTTAAATTGGAAAAAATGGATTTGTGTACTTAAAAAAATTTGTTCTTAGACATTGACGTTCGAGGGGAAAAACATTTGAAAAATTTTAAAAGTTTTCTGCTTCCCCAAAAAGCTGAATTTAAACCCCAAATTTAACTTTAACCTTAAACATGATTATTGTTTGTATAAATTTAGGGGGAAAATTAAAAAACCCGAGTTGTTTAATAGTTTTTTTTTGCATCGATGTCATTTCTTTGTTTTAAGGGGTTAAGTAAAAAAGAACTTTTTTGATTAACGCTACATCAGTTCTACTTTTCGTTACAAGTAAAAAAATTTTTTGTTTTATTTGTTTTGTAATCAGAAAGAGTGAAATACAAAAAATGGGGTTTTTTAGTATTTTGACAATAAGGGGAAAATGGATTTTGAAAAAAAAAATTTAAAATTTCCCTTTGACTTTTTCTTTTCCGGGGAAAAAAAAATTTTTTAAAAATTTTTAACGTTTTCCAAATTCTAAAACGCTGGGTTTTTAAAAAAAATTTTTTCGTTAACCGTTTTAAAAAAAAATTTTTTTGTTTAAATTTAGGAAAAAGGAAAACCCCCCTCCCCCCCAAAAGTTTTTTATTTTAAAAAAATGTCATTTTTTTTGGGTTTTAAAGGGAAATAAAAAAGGGGAATTTTTGATTGGGCCCCCACATCAATTTCTTTAAATTCGAGTAAAAATTTTGTCTCATTTTTTTCAGTAACAGAAAGAGTGAAATACAACTATGGGGGTTTTTTGTATCTTTTCAATTTTTAATAATCGATAGGTAAAAAAAAAATTTTTTCTTAGACATTGACGTTCCTAGAAAAAAATTTTAAAAAAATTTTAAACTTTTCAGCTTCCCAAAAACTGGGGAATTTAAAAATTCTAACTTTAAAAACCTAAAAAAAGGGTTTTAAATTTTTGTATAAATTTTTTGGGGAAAAGGGAAAAAACCCAGTTGTTAATAAAATTTTATTTTTTATATGTATTTTTTTTGTTTTAAGTTGAAGTTTTAAAAAGAAAATTTTTTTGATTAAAACACTCAGTTTTACTGAAAATTTAAAGTTAAAAAATTTTGTCTCATATGTTGAGTAATCAGAAAATGGGGAAACAATATGGGGTTGTTTAAATATTTTTTTCAAAATAAAAATTGGGGAAAATGGGAAAATTTTTTGTACTAAAATTTAGTTCTTTGACATTGACGTTTTTCCAGGGGAAAAACATTTGAAAATTTTTTTAACGTTTTCAGCTTCTAAAACGCTGAAATTAAAAAAAATTTTAACTTTAACCCCCTTTAAAAATGAATTTTTTTTTGTATAAATTTAGGGGGGAAAGGTAAAAACCAGTCCTTTTTTAATAGTTTTTTTTTGAAATTGATGATTTCTTTGTTTTAATTTTTAAATAAAAAAGAAAATTTTTTTGTTTTAAGCAACATCGTTCTATGCGTTACAAGAAAAAATTTTATGTCTCATATGTTGGTAATCAGAAAGGTGAAATAAACTAGGCGGGGTTTTTAGTATTTTTTCAAAAAGGGAAAATGGATTTGTGTACTAAAATTTTTTTCTTAGACAAAATTTTTTTTTCCGGGGAAAATCATTTTTAAAAATTTTTTGGGTTTTTTTGCTTTTTAAAAAGTGAATTTAAAAAAATTTTTTCTTTTTAAACCTTTTTTAAAAGATTAATTTTTTGTATAAATTTTTGGGGGAAAGGGGAAAAACCCCCGTCTGTTAATAGTTTTTTTTATACATATGATGTCTTTTTTTTGGGTTTTAAATTGAAGTAAAACGAAATTTTTTGATTGACGCTACAAAAACTTTTACTGACGTTACGAGTAAAATTTTGTCTTTATGTTGAGTAATCAGAAAAAGGGGGAAAAATACATGGCGTTTTTTTTTTTTCTTTTCAATAGGAATAATCGTTTTTTTTTACTAAAATTTAGTTCTTTTACATTGACGTTCCCCGAAAAACCTCATTTGAAATATTTAAGGTTTTTAAAATTCTAAAACCGCTGAATTTTAAAAAAAATTTAAAAATTTTAAACCCTAAACAAAATTATTGTTTGTATAAATTTAGGGAAAGGTAAAAAAACCCAGGGGGTTAAAGTTTCGTTTTTTAAAAAAAGTCATTTCTTTGTTTTAAGTTTGAAGTAAAAACGAACTTTCCCCCTTAAAAACTACATTTTGTTTCTTTTTCTTTTAAGTAAAAATTTTATGTCTCTTAAGTTGAGAAATTTTGAAAGAGTGAAATTTTAAATATGGCTTTGTTTAGTATTTTTCAATAAGGGGAAAAAAAGGATTTGTGTACTAAAATTTTTTTCTTAAAAAATTGGGGGTTCCAGAAAAACAATTTGAAATTTTTTAAAAAGTTTTCAGTTCTAAAAAACTGAAATTTAAAAAAATTCCCCAAATTTTTTAACCCCAAAAAGGGGTTTTTGTTTTTTTTAAAATTTTGGGGGAAAGGGTTTTAAAACCCCAGTCTGTCTAATAGTTTGGTTTTTTATATTATGTCATTTCCCCTTTTTTTTTAAATTGAAGTAAAAAAAAATTTTTTGATTAACGCTACATCAGTTCTACGGTTTCCAAAAAAAAAATTTTTGTCTCATATGTTGAGTAATCAGAAAGAGTGAAATACAACTATGGCGTTTGTTTAGTATTTGGGGAAAGGAAAAAATTTTGGTTAGTGTACTAAAATTTTTTTTCTTAGACATTGAGTTCCCCGGGAAAAAATTTGAAAAATTTTTTAACGTTTTCTTTTTTCAAACGTGAATTTTTTAAAAATTCTAACTTTTCCCCTTTTAAACATTATTATTTTGTTAAAAAATTTGGGAAAGTTTAAAAACCCCCGTCGTCTAAAAAATTTCGTTCGCCCCATTTGAGTCATTTTTTGTTTTAAGTTGAAAGTAAAAAAGAATTTACTGATTAACGCTACATCAGTTCTAATGACGTTTACAATAATAATTTTTTTTCCATAGGGGTTAGTAATCAAAAAGAGTGGGGAAAACAACTATGGCGGTTTAGTATTTTGACAATTGGGGAAAAAAGGATTTTTGGGGCTAAAAATTTGTTCTTAGACCCCTTTACGTTCCCAAAAAACTCTTTGTAATTTTAAGCGTTTTTTTGCCTTTTAAAAAAACTGAATTTAAACAATTTTTTTCTTTAACCGTTAACAAAAATTTTTGTTTTTTATAAATTTTTGGGGGAAAGGTTTTAAAAACCCGTTCCCCTCTAAAAATTTTTGGTTTTTCTTTAATGTCTTTTCTTTTTGGGTTTAAGTTGAAGGTAAAGGGGGAATTTACTGATTGAGCACATCAATTCTAAAAGACCCCTTTCGATAAAATTTTGTCTCTATGTTGATAATCAAAAAGAGTGAAATACAACTATGGCGTTTTTTTTTATTTGACAAAAGGTAAAATTTTTTTATATTGGGGCCCAAAAAAAATTGTTTTTTTGACATTTTCGTTCCGAGAAAAAAACCTTTGAATTTTTAAGCGTTTTTTTGTTCTAAAACGTTGGGGAAATTTAAAAAAAAATTTAAAAATTTAAACCCCTTTTAAACCCCAAATTATTGTTTTTTAAAATTTTGGGGGAAAAGGTTTTAAAAACCCAGTCTGTCAATAAAAATTTTGTTTGCATAAGATGTCATTTCTTTGTTTTTTAATTAAGTAAAAACGAACTTTACTGAAAAAAGCTACATCAGTTTTTACTGACGTTTTAAGGGGTTTAAAATTTTTTTGGGGTCATATGTTTGGGGAAACAGAAAGAGTGAAAAAAAACTATGGCGTTGTTTTTTTATTTTGACAAAAAGGGAAAAATGGATTTGGGGGACTAAAATTTTTTTTCTTAGACCTTGACGTTCCGAGAAAAACATTTTTAAATTTTTTTTGCGTTTTCAGCTTCTAAAAAACTGAACTTAAAAAAAATTTTAACTTTTTTAACCCCAAACATGATTTTGTTTGTATAAAATTTTTGGGGGGAAAAGGAAAACCCCCGGGCCCCTCTAATAGTTTCGTTTGCAAATTGTTTATTTTTTTTTTTAAGTTTTGAAATAAAAAAAAAACTTTACTGATTTAAAACAAAATCAGTTCTACTGACGTTACAATTAAAAAAATTTTTTTTTTTACTATGTTGAAAATCAAAAATGAAATACAAACTATGGCGTTTTGTTTTTATCTTGACAATGGAAAAAAGGGTTTGTGTATTTTAAAATTTTTTTTTTTAGACATTTTCCCTTCCGAGAAAAAAAATTTGAAATTTTTTTTAACGTTTTCTGCTTTTTAAAAAAACTGAAAATTTTAAATAAAATTTAAATTTTTAACCTTAAAATGAAAATTAATTTTTTGGGGTAAATTTTGGGGGAAATTAAAACCCGGGGTTTTTTTTAAAAAATTTCGTTTGCATATGAAAATTATTTCTTTGTTTTTTAATTAAGTAAAACGAACTTTTTTGATTAACGTACATCAGTTCTACTGACGTTAAAAAATAAAAAATTTTTTTTTTTTTTCTCATAAAATTTTGAAAAAAGAAAGGGGGGAAAAAAAAACCTGGCTTGTTGTTTAGTATTTTGACAATTGGAATAATGGGGTTTTTGTACTAAAAATTTGTTCTTAGCATTGACGTTCCGAGAAAACCCTTTGAAATTTTGGGTTTTTGCTTTAAAAGTGAATTTTAAAAATTCTATTTAACCTTAAAAAGATTTTTTTTGTATAAATTTTTTGGGAAAGGTAAAAAACCCCCTCTGTTTATTTTTTTTAAAATGTATTTTTTGGTTTAAGTTGAAGTAAAAACAACTTACTATTACGC
>JAJKFL010000085.1:0-17244 GCA_021186555.1 Reticulitermes speratus
TTTAAAATTTTCTTTCAGGGTTTTTTTAAAAAAACGAATTTATTTAAAAAAATTATTCCCCCTTTAAAATAATTGTTCCCCTTTTTAATAAATAATACATATGAGTTTTTTAATTAAATAGAATAATGGATACGTGTACTAAAATTAGTCTTAGACTGAGTAAAAAAATTTTAATTTTTTAAGATTTCAGATGTAAAAAAAGTTATTTTTATTAAAAGAAAAAAATGATTTTTATAATATTATAAGGGAAAACTGAACTGTTAAAATTTTTTAAATGATGTAATCAAAATTTAAAAGTTAAAAATAGTTTTAATTAAAAAATAACCCGCGAATAAGATATTGTTTCATATTGAGGATAAAAAATGTTTAAATTTGTTAACTTTAAATAGGTTTAAGTAGTTAAAAAATTTATTTAACTAACCCTAAAAAATATTGAAATTTAACTTTAGCTTCTAAATGAAAATTGAATCATTAAATTAACTTAACAAGATTATTTTAAAAATTTGAAAAGTTAAAAAAGTTTTCATTTTTTTATATAAATTTTTTTTTTTAAGGAAGTAAACGAATTCTGATTAACTAAAATAATTTTATCCAATAAATTTTTTAATTTTAAAAGAATACTATATCTTACTAAAATATTTTAAATGTTGGGATAATGAGGAAAACTGGCGTTCTAAATTAACATTAATTATTAATTTTAAGTTAAAAAATTTAAAAATTTTAAAAAACTAAATAAATTTTTGTTTTTAAAAGTAATAAACTCTTAAAATTATATTATATTTATTGGTTTTAATAAAAAAATTTGTATTTCTTTTCCAAGTTAATAAAAATTTTCTAAGTAGAATAAATAATAAAAGGTTCTATTTATATTAAATAATATATTATTTTTAATAAGTCGAAAAATTAATTTAACTTTAGTCAAACTAATGAATAATCTGCTTCTAACTAAATTTAAAATTCTAAATTAGACCGTAACAAGATTATGTTATAAATTTGGTAAGGTAAACCCACTGTCTAATAGTTTTTTATTACTTTAATGTTAAAAAGTTTTGGTTAAATAAACGAACCTCCCGTTAAGCTAACATAATTTCTACCCTTACGATAAATAATATTGGTTCATATGTGAATCGAAAAGAGTAAATAAACTATGGTTTTTATTTTGAAATAGGAAAGTTGGAATACAGTTAAATTTTTTTAGACAGTACGTCGAGATAAAATTTAAATTTTTAAGCGTTTTCATCAAAATTGAATTTTAAAATTCTAACGTTAACCGTAAACAGATATTGTTTGTATAAATTTAGTGTAAGTTTAAAACATGTCTAATAGTTGTATATCAGATATGTCATTTCATTGGTTTAAGTTGAAGTAAAACAACTTTGGATTAAAGCTCATAATATCTCCACTTTACGAGTAAAAATATGTGTCTCATATGTTAGGAATCAAAGAGTGAAATACAAATGGTTTTTAGTATCTTGACAATAGGAATAAGGATAATGTATGAAAATTTTAACTAGATTGGATTCCGGAAAACAAATTTAAATTTTTAGCTTTAAGCGTAAACAAGATTGATTTTAAAATTTAACGTTAACCGTAAACCGTATTGTTTTATAAATTTAGGGAAGGTAAAAGCTGTCTAATAGTTTGTATAATATGATTCATTTGGTTAGTGAGTAAAAACGAATTGAAAAGTGTATCATTGATGCATTTCATTGGTTTAAGTTGAAGTAAAAACGAACTTTGCTGATTAAAGCTACATAATATCTACCCCCCTTACGAGTAAAAATATTGTGTCTCATATGTTGAGAATCAGAAAGAGTGAAATACAACTATGGCGTTCTTTAGTATCTTGACAATAGGAATAATGGATACGTGTACTAAAATTTAGTTCTTAACATAGACGTTCCGAGAAAACACATTTGAAATTTTTAAGCGTTTTCGCTTCTAAACGTTGAATTTAACAATTCTAACTTTAACCGTAAACAAGATTATTGTTTGTATAAATTTAGGGTAAGGTAAAACCCGAGCTGTCTAATAGTTTTGTATACATATGATGTCATTTCATTGGTTTAAGTTGAAGTAAAAACGAACTTTGCTGATTAAAGCTTTCATAATATCTACCCCCTTACGAGTAAAAATATTGTGTCTCATATGTTGAGGAATCAGAAAGAGTGAAATACAACTATGGAGTTCTTTAGTATCTTGACAATAGGAATAATGGATACGTGTATAAAATTTAGTTCTAGAACATGGACGTTCCGAGAAAACTACATTTGAAATTTTAAGCTTTTCAGCTTCCAAAACGTTGAATTTTAACAATTCTAACTTTAACCGTAAACAAGATTATTGTTTCTATAAATTTAGGGTAAGGTAAACCCGAGCCTGTCTAATAGTTTTGTATACATATGATGTCATTTCATTGGTTTAAGTTGAAGTAAAAACGAACTTTGCTGATTAAAGCTACATAATATCTACCCCCTTACGAGTAAAAATATTGTGTCTCATATGTTGAGGAATCAGAAAGAGTGAAATACAACTATGGCGTTCTTTAGTATCTTGACAATAGGAATAATGGATACGTGTAAATAAAATTAGTTCTCAGACATAGACGTTCCGAGAAAACACATTTGAAATTTTTAAGCGTTTTCAGCTTCCAAAACGTTTTAATTTTAAACAATTTAACTTTAACCTAAACAAGATTATTTGTTTTTATAATTTAGGGTAAGGTATAAACCCGAGTCTGTCTAATAGTTTTGTATACATATGATGTCATTTCTTTGGTTTAAGTTGAAGTAAAAACGAACTTTGCTGATTAAAGCTACATAATATCTACCCCCGTTACGAGTAAAAATATTGTGTCTCATATGTTGAGGAATCAGAAAGAGTGAAATACAACTATGGCGTTCTTTAGTATCTTGACAATAGGAATAATGGATACGTGTACTAAAAATTTAGTTCTCAAACATGGACGTTCCGAGAAAACACATTTGAAATTTTAAGCGTTTTCAGCTTCCAAACGTTGAATTTTAACAATTCTAACTTTAACCGTAAACAAGATTATTGTTTTGTATAAATTTAGGGTAAGGTAAAACCGAGCCTGTCTAATAGTTTTGATACATATGATGTCATTTCATTGGTTTAAGTTTGAAGTAAAAACGAACTTTGCTGATTAAAGCTACATAATATCTACCCCCCTTACGTGTAAAAATATGGTGTTTCATATGTTGAGGAATCAGATAGAGTGAAATACAACTATGGAGTTCTTTAGTATCTTGACAATAGGAATAATGGATACGTGTACTAAAATTTAGTTCTTAGACATAGACGTTCAGAGAAAATACATTTGAAATTTTTAAGCGTTTTCTGCTTGTGAAAACGTTGAATTTTAACAATTCTAACTTTAACCGTAAACAAGATTATTGTTTGTATCAATTTAGGGTAAGGTAAAACCCGAGCCTGTCTAATAGTTTTGTATACATATGATGTCATTTCATTGGTTTAAGTTGAAGTAAAAAACGAACTTTGCTGATTAAAGCTACATAATATCTACCCCCCTTACGAGTAAAAATATTGTGTCTCATATGTTGAGGAATCAGAAAGAGTGAAATACAACTATGGCGTTCTTTAGTATCTTGACAATAGGAATAATGGATACGTGTACTAAAATTTAGTTCTTAGACATAGACGTTCCGAGAAAAACAATTTGAAATTTTTAAGCGTTTTCAGCTTCTAAATCGCTGAATTGAACAATTCTAACTTTAACGTAAACAAGATTATTGTTTCTATAAATTTAGGGAAAGGTAAAACCCGAGTCTGTCTAAAATTGTTGTATACATATGATGTCATTTCTTTGGTTTAAGTTGAAGTAAAAACGAACTTTGCTGATTAAAGCTACATAATATCTACCCCCGTTACGAGTAAAAATATTGTGTCTCATATGTTGAGGAATCAAGAAAGAGTGATATACAACTATGGCGTTCTTTAGTATCTTGACAATAGGAATAATGGATACGTGTACTAAAATTTAGTTCTTAGACATAGACGTTCCGAGAAAACACATTTGAAATTTTTAAGCGTTTTCAGCTTCTAAAACGCTTGAATTTTAACTAATTCTAACTTTAACCGTAAACAAGATTATTGTTTCTATAAATTTAGGGAAAGGTAAAACCCGAGCCCGTCTAATAGTTTTGTATACATATGATGTCATTTCATTGGTTTAAGTTGAAGTAAAAACGAACTTTGCTGATTAAAGCTACATATATCTACCCACGTTACGAGTAAAAAATTGTGTCTCATATGTTGAGGAATCAAAAAGAGTGAAATACAACTATGGCGTTCTTTAGTATCCTGACAATAGGAATAATGTATACGTGTACTAAAATTTAGTTCTTATACATAGAAGTTCCGAGAAAACACATTTGTAATTTTTAAGCGTTTTCAGCTTCTAAAACGCTGAATTGTAAACAATTCTATCTTTAACCGTAAACAAGATTATTGTTTCTATAAATTTAGGGAAAGGTAAAAACCCGAGCCTGTCTAATAGTTTTGTATACATATGATGTCATTTCATTGGTTTAAGTTGAAGTTAAAAACGAACTTTGCTGATTAAAGCTACAAAAATATCTACCCCCCTTACGAGTAAAAATATTTTGTGTCTCATATGTTGAGGAATCAGAAAGAGTGAAATACAACTATGGCGTTCTTTAGTATCTTGACAATAGGAATAATGGATACGTGTACTAAAATTTAGTTCTTAGAAATAGAAGTTCCGAGAAATACATTTGAAATTTTAAGCGGTTTTCAGCTTCCAAAACGTTGAATTTTAACAATTCTAACTTTAAACCCTAAACAAGAATTTGTTTGTATAAATTAGGGTAAGGTAAAACCCGAGCCTGTCTGATAGTTTTGTATACATATGATGTCATTTTCATTGGTTTAAGTTGAAGTTAAAAAACGAACTTTGCTGATTAAAGCTACATAATATCTTACCCCCCTTACGAGTAAAAATATTGTGTCTCATATGTTGAGGAATCAGAGTGAAATACAACTATGGCGTTCTTTGTATCTTGACAATAGGATTAATGGATACGTGTACTAAAATTTAGTTCTTAGACATAGACGTTCCGAGAAAAACACATTTGAAATTTTTAAGCGTTTTTCAGCTTCCAAAACGTTGAATTTTATCAATTCTATCTTTAACCGTAAACAAGATTATTGTTTGTATAAATTTTAGGGTAAGGTAAAACCCGAGCCTGTCAATAGTTTTGTATACATATGATGTCATTTCATTGGTTTAAGTTGAAGTAAAACGAACTTTGCTGATTAAAGCTACATAATATCTACCCCCGTTACGAGTTAAAAATTGTGTCTCATATGTTGAGGAATCAAAAAGAGTGAAATACAACTATGGAGTTCTTTAGTATCTTGACAATAGGAATAATGGATATTGTTAATAAAATTTAGTTCTCAGACATGACGTTCCGAGAAAACACATTTGAAATTTTTAAGCGTTTTCAGCTTCCAAAACGTTGAATTTTAACAATTCTAACTTTAACCGTAAACAAGATTATTGTTTGTATAAATTTAGGGTAAGGTAAAACCCGAGCCTGTCTAATAGTTTTGTATACATATGATGTCATTTCTTTGGTTTAAGTTGAAGTAAAAACGAACTTTGCTGATTAAAGCTACATAATATCTACCCCCTGTACGAGTTAAAAATTGTGTCTCATATGTTAGGAATCAAAAGAGTGAAATACAACTATGGGTTCTTTATTATCTTGACAATAGGAATAATGGTACGTGTAATAAAATTTAGTTCTTAGACATAGATGTTCCGAGAAAACACATTTGAAATTTTTAAGCGTTTTCGCTTCCGAAACGTTAATTTAACAATTCTAACTTTAACCGTAAACAAGATTATTTTTGTATAAATTTAGGGTAAGGTAAAACCCGAGCCTGTCTAATAGTTTTTGATACATATGATGTCATTTCATTGGTTTAAGTTGAAGTAAAAACGAACTTTGCTGATTAAAGCTACATAATATCTACCCCCTTACGAGTAAAAAATTGTGTCTCATATGTTGAGGAATCAGAAAGAGTGAAATACAACTATGGAGTTCTTTAGTATCTTGACAATAGGAATAATGGATACGTGTACTAAAATTTTAGTTCTTAGACATAGACGTTCCGAGAAAACACATTTGAAATTTTTAAGCGTTTTCAGCTTCCAAAACGTTGAATTTTACAATTCTAACTTTAACCGTAAACAAGATTATTGTTTGTATAAATTTAGGGTAAGGTAAAACCCGAGCCTGTCTAATAGTTTTGTATACATATGATGTCATTTCATTGGTTTAAGTTGAAGTAAAAAACGAACTTTGCTGATTAAAGCTACATAATATCTACCCCCCTTACGAGTAAAAATATTGTGTCTCATATGTTGAGGAATCAGAAAGAGTGAAATACAACTATGGACGTTCTTTAGTATCTTGACAATAGGAATAATGGATACGTGTACTAAAATTTAGTTCTTAGACATAGACGTTCCGAGAAAACACATTTGAAATTTTTAAGCGTTTTCAGCTTCAAACGTTGAATTTAACAATTCTAACTTTAACCGTAAACAAGATTATTGTTTGTATAAATTTAGGGTAAAGGTAAAACCCGCCTGTCTAATAGTTTTTGTATACATATGATGTCATTTCATTGGTTTAAGTTGAAGTAAAAACGAACTTTGCTGATTAAAGCTACATAATATCTACCCCCTTTACGAGTAAAAATATTGTGTCTCATATGTTGAGGAATCAGAAAGAGTGAAATACAACTATGGCGTTCTTTAGTATCTTGACAATAGGAATAATGGATACGTGTACTAAAATTTAGTTCTAGACATAGACGTTCCGAGAAAACACATTTGAAATTTTTAAGCGTTTCAGCTTCCAAAACGTTAATTTAACAATTCTAACTTTAACCCTAAACAAGATTATTGTTTGTATAAATTTAGGGAAAGGTAAAAACCCGAGCTGTCTAATAGTTTTGTATACATATGATGTCATTTCTTTGGTTTAAGTTGAAGTAAAAACGAACTTTGCTGATTAAAGCTACATAATATCTACCCCTTACGAGTAAAATATTGTTCTCATATGTTGAGGAATCAGAAAGAGTGAAATACAACTAGGCGTTCTTAGTATCTTGACAATAGGAATAATGGATACGGTACTAAAAATTTTTTTCTAACATGGGCGTTCCCAGAAAAAACATTTGAAATTTTAAGCGTTTCAGCTTCCAAAACGTTGAATTTAACAATTCTAACTTTAACCGTAAACAAGATTATTTTTGTATAAATTTAGGGAAGGTAAAACCGACGTTAATAGTTTGTATACATAGATGTCATTTCTTGGTTTAAGTTGAAGTAAAAACAACTTTGCTGATTAAAGCTACATAATATCTACCCCTTACGGTAAAATATTGTGTCCTTTTGTTGAGGAATCAGAAGAGTGAAATAAACTATGGAGTTTTTATATCTTACAATAGAATAAATGGATACGTGTACTAAAATTAGTTCTTTGACATAGACGTTCGAAAAAACATTTAAATTTTTAAGCGTTTTCGCTTAAACGTTGAAATTTTAAATTCTAACTTTAACCGTAAACAAGATTATTGTTTGTTAAATTTAGGGTAAGGTAAAACCCGAGCCTGTCAATAGTTTTGTATACATATGATTCATTTCTTTTGGTTTTTTAAAAAAAACAACTTTCTGATTAAAACTAAATAATATCACCCCCCTTACGGTAAAAAATTTGTCCATATGTAGGAAACAAAGAGTGAAATACAACTAGGTTTTAGTATCTTGAAAAAATAAGGGAAAGAAAAAAAAATTTTTTCAACATGGGCGTTCCAAAAACACATTTGAAAATTTTTAACGTTTTTACTTCCAAAACTTAATTTTTTAAATTTTAAAATTAACAAAAAAAGATTTTGTTTTAAAATTAGGGAAGGTTTAAAAACCGAGCGTCTAATAGTTTTGTAACTATGTGTCATTTTTTGGTTTAATTGAATAAAAACAACTTTGCTGATTAAAGCTCATAAAAATTTTTTCCCCCTTACAGAAAAAATTTGTCTCATATGTTAGGGAAACAAAAGATAAATAAACATGGTTCTTTTTTACTTTACAATAGGAAATAAAAGGGTACGTTTTTAAATTTAGTCTTAGACAAAAACTTCGGGGAAAAAAACATTTTTAAATTTTAAACGTTTTTAGCTTTTAAAACCTTAAAAATTTAAAATTTAAATTTTAAAACCCAAAAAAGATTTTGTTTCTATAAATTTTTGGGAAAGGAAAAACCCCAACCCCCTAATATTTTTTAAAACTAAAGATGTCATTTCTTGTTTAAATTAAGTAAAAAAAAACTTTCGATTAAAACTACCTAATACTACCCCCTTACGAGTTTAAAAAATTTTGTTCAATTTGAGGGAAACAAAAAAAGTGAAATACAAATATGGGTTTTTTTATACCTTTACAAAGGAATAAGGAAACGTGTATAAAATTTAGTTCTTTTAAAATAAAACCCGGGAAAAAAACATTTTTAAAAATTTTAAACGTTTCCGCTTTTAAACGTGAATTTAAAAAATTTAACTTTTAAACCAAACAAGATTTTTGTTTTTAAAATTTTGGAAAAGGGAAAACCCGAGCCCGTCAATATTTTGTATACATAGAAATTTATTTCATTGGTTTTAAATTGAATTAAAAAAGAACTTCGATTAAAATACATAAACTACCCCCCCCCGAGTAAAAAAATTTTGTCCATTGTTGAGGGAAACAAAAAAGTGAAAAAACAACTAGGGTTTTTTTATACTTGACAATAGAATAAAAAAACGGAAATAAAATTTTTGTTTTTAAAAAAAATTCCCAAAAAACATTGAAATTTTTAAAACGTTTTTTGGCCCCAAAAAGTTTAATTTTAAAAATTCAACTTTAAACCCTAAAAAAAAATTTGGGTTTTAAAAAATTGGGGGGTGGGGGGGGGGTTTTTTATAAAGATTAATTGGTTGTTAAGAAAAAATTTGTGGTTAAAAATTTTAATTTAATAAAAATATTTTTTTTGGGGAATGGGGTTTAAATTGGTTTTTTGTTTGAAAGGGTTTTGGTAGGTTAAAATTTGTTTTAAATAGGTGAGAAAAAATTTGAAAATTTTTTGGGTTTTGGGGGAAAAGGGAAAAAATTTTTTTGAAAAAAATTTTTGTTTTTATAAAATTTGGGTGGGGAAAAAAGTGTTAAAAGTTTTGATACATAGATTATTTATTGGGGTTTAAAATTGAAGTAAAAAAACTTTTCTGATTAAAACTAAAAAATTTCCCCCCTTAAGTAAAAATATTGTTTTCCCTATGTTTTTTGGAAACAAAAAATGAAATACAAAATGGGTTTTTATATCTGAAAAAGGAAAAAGGGTTTCGGGTACTAAAATTATTCACAAACTTTCCCAGAAAACCCCATTTGAAATTTTTAAGCGTTTTCAGCTTTCCCAAAAATTAATTTTTTAAAAATCTAACTTTTAAAAACCCCCAAAAAAGATTATTTTTTTTTAAATTAAAGTAAAAACCCAGCCCTAAAAAGTTTTGTTCAAAATGTCATTTTTTTAATTAATAAAAAAAACTTTTCTGATTTAAAAATACATAATACACCCCCCCTTTCTAAAAAAATGTGTCTCATATTTAAACAAAAGAGGAAATAAACTAGGTTTTTAGATCTTACAAAGAATAATGGATACGGGATAAAATTATTTTTAACAAGACGTTCAAAAAACATTTAAAATTTTTTAACGTTTTTTGCTTAAAAACGTTTAATTAACAATTTAACTTAACCCCAAACAAGATTTTGTTTTTTATAAATTTGGGAAAGGGAAAACCCCGGGCCCGTCCAAAAAGTTTGTAAATATGATGTTTTTCATTGGGTTTTAATTGAAATAAAAAGAATTTGTGATTAAAGCTACATAATATTCCCCCTTACAGTAAAAATTGTTCCCCATATTTAAAACAAAAGAGGAAATACAAAATGGGTTCTTTTTATCTTACAATAGGGGAAAAAAGGAAAGTTAATAAAATTTAGTTTTTAAACATGGGCGTTGAGAAAAAAACATTTTAAAATTTTTTAAGCGTTTTAGCTTTTCCCAAAAAGTTTTAATTTTAAAAAAACAAAAAAAAACCTAAAAAAATTATTGTTTTTTATAAAAAATTTGGGGAAGGTAAAACCCCAGCGTTTAAAAAGGGTTTTTATACAAATGAAATTTTTTTTTTTTTTTAAGTTTTTTTAAAAAAGAACTTTTCTGATTAAAGACATAATAACCCACCCCCTTTCGAGAAAAATATTGTTTTCAAAGTTTAGGAAACAGAAAAAAGGGAAAAACAAATATGGGTTTTTTTAAATATCTTTAATAGGGAAAAATGGATACTGTACAAAAAAAATTTTTTAACAAGAGTTCCGGGGAAAAAACATTTGAAATTTTTAAACCCTTTTCAGCTTCCCAAAAATTTAATTTAAAAATTTTAAATTTAACCCAAAACCCAAAAAATTTTTTTAAAAAATTTTGGGAAAGGGAAAACCCCAGCCTGTTTTAAAAAATTTTTTTAAAATGAATTTTATTTTTATTTTTAAAATTTTTTGTAAAAAAAACTTTGCTGATTTAAACAAAATAATATCTCCCCTTTTAGTAAAAAAATTGTGTCCATATTTTAGGAACAAAAGAGTAAAAACAACAGGGTTCTTTTTTTCTTTCTAGGGGAAAAAAGGAAACGGGTACTAAAATTTAGTTCTTAAAAATGAATTTTCCCCCAAAAAAACATTTGAAATTTTTAAGCTTTTCACTTCCCAAAAAGTTTTTTTTTTAAAAAAACTAAAAATTTTAAAAAATAAAAAAAAATTAATTTTTTGTAAAAAAATTTTTTGGGGGGGGTAAAAAAACCCCAGCCTGGCTAAAAGTTTTTTTTATACATTTGCCCTTTCAAAGGGTTTTTAATTGAAAAAAAAAAGAAATTTTCTGATTTTAAAACTACATAATATCTACCCCCTTAAGAATAAAAAATTTTGTCCCCATATTTAGGGGGAAAAAAAAAAAATGAAAAAAAAACTATGGGTTCTTTTTATCTTTAAAAAAAGGAATAATGGGTACGGGAAAAAAAATTTTAAATTTTTGACATAGACGTTTTGGGGAAAAAAAATTTTAAATTTTTAAGCTTTTTTTTCTTTTAAAAAGTAAAATTTAAAAAATTCCCCCCTTTAAACCGTAAAAAAAATTATTGTTTTAAAAAATTTTTGGGAAAATTTAAAACCCCAGCTTCTAATATTTTTTAACAAAAGAAGTCCCCTTTCCTTTTGGTTTTTTAAAAAAAGTAAAAAAAAGAACTTTGCTGATTAAAGGGTCATAAAATCTACCCCCTTTTTTTGGGAAAAAATTGTGTCTCTATTTTGAGGAATCAAAAGAAATTTAAATAAAAATATGGGTTTTTTTTATCTTTAAATAGGAATAAAGGGTACGGACTAAAAAATTTTTTTCTTTTAAAAAAAGACCTTCCGAGAAAAAACCCCCTTTAAAAAATTTTTTAAACCTTTTTTCCGCTTTAAAATTTTTTTTTTAACAATTCAATTTTTTAAACCCAAAAAAAAATTATTGTTTTTAAAAATTTGGGAAGGTAAAAAAACCCCAGGGCCCGTCTAAAAGTTTTGTATACATATAAAGTCTTTTTTTTGGGTTTTAAATTGAAGAAAAAAAAACTTTGCTGATTAAAGCACAAAAATTCCACCCCCCTTACAGTAAAAAATTGGTTTTCCCTATGTTTAAAGGGAACAAAAGATGAAAAACAAAATGGTTCCTTTTTGTATCTTGACAAAAGGGAAAAAGGATCGTTTAAAAATTTTTTTAGACATAGACTTTTTCCAAAAAAACACATTTTAAATTTTTAAGCGTTTTTAGCTTTTAAAACGTTGAATTTATCATTCTAACTTTAACCGTAAACAAGATTTTTGTTTGTATAAATTAGGGTAAGGTAAAACCCGAGCCTGTCTAATAGTTTTGTATACATATGATGTCATTTCATTTATTAAGTTGAAGTAAAAACAACTTTGCTGATAAAGCTACATAAATCTACCCCCCTTACGAGTAAAAATATGTGTCTCATATGTTGAGGAATCAGAAAGAGTGAA
This sequence comes from Reticulitermes speratus, assembly GCA_021186555.1. Lineage (NCBI taxonomy): Eukaryota > Metazoa > Arthropoda > Insecta > Blattodea > Rhinotermitidae > Reticulitermes > Reticulitermes speratus. Next base: position 12,194 of record JAJKFL010000085.1, read on the forward strand.
ATACAACTATGGCGTTCTTTAGTATCTTGACAATAGGAATAAATGGACACGGGTACTAAAATTAGTTCTCAAACATGGACGTTCCGAGAAAACACATTTGAAATTTTTAAGCGTTTACAGCTTCCAAAACTTTTAATTTAACAAATTTTAACCTTTAACGTAAAACCCAAAATTATTGTTTGTATAAATTTAGGTAAGGTAAAACCCGAGCCTGTCTAATAGTTTTTTTATACATATGATGTCATTTCATTGGTTTAAGTTGAAAATAAAAACGAACTTTGCTGATTTAAAACTACATAATTCTACCCCCCTTACAAGTAAATTATTGTGTCTCATATGTTTGAGGAATCAGAAAGTGAAATACAACTATGGCGTTCTTTAGTATCTTGACAATAGGAATAATGGATACAGTTTTAAAATTTAGTTCTTAGACATAGACGTTCCGAGAAAACACATGAAATTTTTAAGCGTTTTCAGCTTCCAAAACGTGAATTAAACAATTTATAACTTTAAAAACCCTAAACAAGAAATTTTTGTTTTATAAATTTAGGGAAAAGGGAAAACCCGAGTTCTCTAATAGTTTTGTATACATAGATGTCCCTTTCTTTTTTTTAAGTTGAAGTAAAAACGAACTTTGCTGATTAAAGCTACATAAAATCTACCCCCCTTACGAGTATAAATATTGTGTCTCATATGTTGAGGAAACAAAAGATGAAATACAACTAAGGGGTTCTTTAGTATCTTGACAATAGGAATAATGGATACGTGTACTAAAATTTAGTTTTCAGACATGGACGTTCCGAGAAAACACATTTGAAATTTTTAAGCGTTTTCAGCTTCCAAAACGTTGAATTGAAAAATTCTAACTTTAACCGTAAACAAGATTATTGATTTGTATAAATTTAGGGTAAGGTAAACCCGAGCCTGTTCTAATAGTTTTGTATACATATGATGTTCATTTCATTAGTTTAAGTTGAAGTAAAAACGAACTTTGCTGATTAAAGCTACATAATATCTACCCCCCTTACGAGTAAAATATTGTGTCTCATATGTTGAGGAATCAGAAAGAGTGAAAATACAACTATGGGTTCTTTAGTATCTTGACAATAGGAATAATGGATACGTGTACTAAAAATTTAGTTCTAGACATAGGACGTTCGAGAAAAAACATTTGAAATTTTAAGCGTTTTCAGCTTCAAAACGTTGAATTTAACAATTCTAACTTTAACCGTAAACAAGATTATTGTTTGTATAAATTTAGGGTAAGGTAAAACCCGAGCCCCTTCTAATTTGTTTTGTATACATAAGATGTCATTTCTTGGTTTAAGTTGAAGTAAAAACGAACTTTGCTGATTAAAGCTACATAATACTTTCCCCCGTTACGAGTAAAAAAATTGTGTTCATATGTTTGAGGAAACAAAAAGAGTGAAATACAAATATGGGTTCTTAGTATCTTGACAATAGGAATAATGGATACGTGTAATAAAATTTAGTTTTTAGACATAGGACGTTCCGAGAAAACACATTGAAATTTTAAGCGTTTTCAGCTTCCAAAACGTTGGGAATTTAACAATTAACTTAACCGTAAACAAGATTATTGTTTTTATAAATTTAGGGTAAGGTAAAACCCGAGCCTGTCTAATAGTTTTGTATACTTTTGATTCCATTTCATTGGTTTAAGTTGAAGTAAAACGAACTTTGTGATTAAAGCTACATAATATCTACACCCCTTACGAGTAAAATATTGTGTCTCATATGTTGAGGAATCAAAAGAGTGAAATACAACTATGGCGTTCCTTAGTATCTTGACAATAGGAATAATGGATAGTGTACTAAAATTTAGTTCTAAACTGACGTTCCGAGAAAAACATTTGAAATTTTTAAGCGTTTTCAGCTTCCCAAACGTTGAATTTAACAATTCTAACTTTAACCGTAAAAAAAGATTTTTTGTTTTTATAAATTTAGGGGAAAAGGGAAAACCGTGCTGTCAAATAGTTTGTATACATAGATGTCATTTCTTGGTTTAAAATTGAAGTAAAAACGAACTTTGCTGATTTAAAACTAAATAATAACTTACCCCCTTACGATAAAAATTTTTGTTTTCTCAATGTTGAGGAATCAGAAAGTGAAATACAATATGGCGTTCTTTGTATCTTGACAATAGGAATAATGATACGTGTACTAAAATTTAGTTCTTAGCATAGAATTTTCCCAGAAAACACATTTGAATTTTTAAGCGTTTTCAGCTTCCAAAACGTTGAATTAATAAATTCTAACTTTAACCGTAAACAAGATTATTAGTTTTATAAATTTAGGGTAAGGTAAAACCGAGCTTTCTATAATTTTTTGTATCATATTATGTCATTTCATTGGGTTTTAAATTGAAGTAAAAACAACTTTGCTGATTAAAGCTACATAATATCTACCCCCCCTTACGAGTAAAAATATTGTGCTCATATGTTAGGAAACAAAAAAGGAAAAACAACTATGGCGTTTTTAGTATCTTGACAATAGGAAATAAAGGATACGGTACTAAAATTAAATTCTTAAATGACTTCCGAAAAACACATTTGAAAAATTTTTGGTTTTTTTGCTTCCCAAAAAGTTGAATTTTTCAATTCTAACTTTTAAAAACCCTAAAAAAAATTATTTTTTGTATAAATTTAGGTGGGGGAAAACCCGACCCTTCTAAAAGTTTTTATACAATAGTCATTTCATTTTTAATGAAATAAAAACAACTTTGTAATAAAGCTACTAAATTACCCCCCCTTACGTTAAAATTGTGCCCTCATATTTGAGGGAAACAGATGGTGAAAAACAAACTATGGGTTTTTTATATCTTACCCAAAAGGGAAAAATGGGAAGGTTAAAATTTATTCTTAGAAAAGACGTTTCAAAAAAATCATTTTTAAAAATTTTTAAGCGTTTTCGCTTGAAAAATTGATTTTTAAAAAAATTCTAAAATTTAACGAAACAAGATTATTTTTTGTATAAAATTTTGGGTAAGGTAAACCCGACCCGTCAATAGTTTTTTTATAAAAATATGTCATTTCTGGTTTAAGTTTAAGTAAAAACAATTTGCTGTTAAAGCACATAATATCTCCCCCTTAAGTAAAAATTGTTCTCATTTGAGGAATCAAAAGGTGAAATACAACATTTCTTTGTATCTTTCAATAGGGAAAAGGATATTTTAAAAAAAAAAAAAAAAAAAAAATTTTTAACAAATTTTAAATTTAAACCTAAACAAATTATTGTTTTATAAATTTTTGGGAAAGGGAAAACCCAGCTGTTAAAAATTTTTATTATGATGTCATTTCTTTGGGTTTTAAATTAAGTAAAAAAAGAAATTTTCTGAAAAGCTTCATAATATACCCCCGTTACGATAAAAAATTTTGTCTCTTTTTTTGGAAACAAAAGAGTGAAATACAAAAAGGTTTTTTAAAACTTTACAAAAGGGGAAAAGGTACTTAATAAAATTTTGTTTAAAACCGGGGGTTTCCCAGAAAAAAACCCTTTGAAAATTTTTTAAACGTTTTCCTTCCAAAAATAATTTTTTAAAATTCTAAATTTAACCCTAAACCAAAATTTTTTTTTAAATTTGGGTAAAGGTAAAACCCAGCCTTTAATATTTTTTAAATATGCAATTTTTTTGTTTAAGTTGAAGTAAAAACGAAAAATTTGCTGATTAAAACTACTAAAAATCTACCCCTTACGTAAAAAATTGTTTCCCCATGTTAGGATCAGAAAGGTAAATAAACTTGGGTTCTTTATATCTTGACAATAAAAAATGGAACGTGTACTAAATTTAGTTCTAAACAAGGACTTCCCGAAAAAACCCTTTTAAAATTTTTTTAAACGTTTCGCTTTAAAATTGAATTTTAACAATTCTAACTTTAAACCTAAACAGATTATTGTTTGTATAAAAATTTAGGGTAAGGGAAACCCGAGCCGTCTAAAGTTTTTATACATATGAGCATTTCTTTTTTTAAAATTGAATAAAAAAGAACTTTGCTGATTAAACTAAAAAACACCCCCTTTCGAAATAAAAAATTGGTCTCTAGTTGAGGAATAAAAGATTGAAATCAAAATAGGCTTTTTTATCTTGACAATGGAATAAAGGATTCGTTACTAAAATTTAAAATTCTTAACATAACTTCCGAGAAAAAACATTTAAATTTTTAAGCTTTTTCAGCTTCAAAATTTTAATTGAAAAATTCTAATTTAACCCTAAACAAGATTTTTTTTTTAAAATTTAGGGGGAAAAAAACCCCCCTGAAAAATTTTGTATAAATGATTCATTTTTTGGGTTTTAAATTGAAGTAAAAACGAACTTTTCGATTAAAACTCATATATCTACCCCCCCCCGGTAAAATATTGGGTCCTAAGTTGAGGAATCAGAAGAGTTAAATAAAACTATGGGTTTTTAGTATCTTGACAAAAGGAATAATGAAGGGACTAAATTTTTTCTAACATGACGTTCCGAGAAAAAAAAATTTGAAATTTTTTAAACTTTTCCCTTTAAAAACGTTAAATTTTTAAAATTTAACTTTAACCGTAAACAAATTATGTTTTAAAATTTAGGGAAAAGGGAAAACCCGAAGGTCTTAAAAGTTTTGATACTATGTGTCATTTCTTGGTTTAAATTGAAGTAAAAAAAACTTTGCGATTTAAAAAACTAAATCTTTCCCCTTTCGAGTAAAAAAATTGTGTTCATATGTTAGGAATCAAAAAAAAGTGAAATAAAATAGGCTTCTTTTGTATCTTTCAATAGGAAAAATGATAGGTACAAAATTAGTTTTAAATAAAAAGTTCCAGAAAACAATTTGAAATTTTTTAAACGTTTTAGCTTTTAAAAGTAATTGAAAAAATCTAACTTTAACCGTAAAAAAATTATTGTTTTATAAATTTAGGGAAGTAAAACCCCACCCGTCTAATGTTTTTAAATATGAGTCATTCTTGGTTTTAAATTGAATTTTAAAAAACTTTTTCTGATTAAAAGGTCATAAATTACCCCCCTTTTCGAGAAAAAAAAGGGTTTAAAGTTGAGGAAT
>JAJKFL010000086.1:0-7500 GCA_021186555.1 Reticulitermes speratus
GGTCACCCTATAACAGTCCATGAAGGCCCAGAGAGGGAGTAAAGGTATAACTCTACTCTTTCTTTAACCTCGGCACTAGACGGGGGTGGGTGGTCAACTCCACGCCCCGGCCGCTTTACCCCCGGGAATGACTCGGTACCCATTGTACAGGAGGCTGGGTAGGCCCCAGGGCCGGTATGGACTGTGCTGAAAAGCTCGCCTCCACCGGGATTCGATCCCCAGACCGTCCAGCTAGTAGGGAGTCGCTATAACGGCTGAGCTATCGGAGCCGCCTCAAAATTATAGGCGCCATACGGGTGACATAGCCATTGTACAAAATTTAGTCGTCTGGGCGATCTGGCCCTCGGAATTTGTGCACTCCTGCTCCATTCACGTATTTTACACAATCTGCATTATATATATATATATATACATGTATTAAGTACAGCAGTGTTTGTCTCCACAAGTTGAACACAAAACATTCTCAAAGCTAGCCCTTAGGTACACGTAAGCAGCTTTCAGGAACACGACAACACCGTCACAGCGTAACAGAGCGACACTGGCTGGCGGCTGTGATAGTCTGTTCATTGGCAGAAGCAGAAAAACAAGAGACTTAGCTAAACAGCCTTCAAACTCAGTTTTCCAATTTTCCCATGAACTTTCAATCTCCTCTCTCTTCGTATCGCAAGCAGTACACGGTAACTAAATTGTGTTTGACAAGGAGCAGCACTGTCTATGCGAGCGAAACGCTACACACAGAGACCGGAATTACTTAGAATGTGCGTGCGACAGACAGCTTACTGCTGCAGTTAATGCATTGTATTAACTATTTAAAGAGCAGTGGTAAAGGTAAAGGTAAAGCTATATGTAAATGTAAAGCTATATGTAAAGGTAAAGCTATATGTAAAGGTAAAGCTATATGTAAATGTAAAGCTATATGTAAATGTAAAGCTATATGTAAATGTAAAGCTATATGTAAATGTAAAGCTATATGTAAATGCAAAGCTATATGTAAATGTAAAGCTATATGTAAATGTAAAGCTACATGTAAATGTAAAGCTAGATGTAAATGTAAAGCTATATGTAAATGTAAAGCTATATGTAAATGTAAAGCTACATGTAAATGTAAAGCTACATGTAAATGTAAAGCTAAATGTAAATGTAAAGCTATATGTAAATGTAAAGCTATATTTAAATGCAAAGCTATATGTAAATGTAAAGCTATATGTAAATGTAAAGCTATATGTAAATGTAAAGCTATATGTAAATGTAAAGCTATATGTAAATGTAAAGCTATATGTAAATGTAAAGCTGTATGTAAATGCAAAGCTATATGTAAATGTAAAGCTATATGTAAATGTAAAGCTACATGTAAATGTAAAGCTATATGTAAATGTAAAGCTATATGTAAATGTAAAGCTACATGTAAATGTAAAGCTACATGTAAATGTAAAGCTACATGTAAATGTAAAGCTATATGTAAATGTAAAGCTAAATGTAAATGTAAAGCTACATGTAAATGTAAAGCTATATGTAAATGTAAAGCTACATGTAAATGTAAAGCTATATGTAAATGTAAAGCTATATGTAAATGTAAAGCTATATGTAAATGTAAAGCTATATGTAAATGTAAAGCTATATGTAAATGTAAAGCTATATGTAAATGTAAAGCTATATGCACATGTAAAGCAATACCATTACAGGCCTGGACAGGCCCTTAGGGCTCCAGGAGGTTCAGACTACCAGATTTATAGACAATCGGCACATAAAGGTGGTAAGGTTGTCAGCCCTACGCACCGGCCACCTTTACCCCCCCCCCCCCCCAATGAGATATTCCTGATACTCATTTCTGTTAGAGGCTGAGTCGACCCTAGGGCCATAGTGCGACCGAAAGGATTATTCCAATGACTCCATCGGGGATTGAACCCGCGTCCTACAGGCCTGTAAAGCAGTGCCTCAACCAACTGCGCTACCGATACAACTTAAACTCTTCCCAGAACCTCATGACTAAACAAACACTTAGGGCTACACGCTACAATACATTTAATACGCTTGTTCGGTACGCCAGCAGATGTCAGCACCTTGAAACACAGAGGTCGGCCCTGCGTGTGGTTTTACTGTCACTACTGGACACGGACATGAGGATGGACAAACACAGAGACATAACTAAATGAAAGTCTAAAATTCCACAGTCTGCTGAGAGGAATTTTCATTAAAACAAACCTCTATTTACTGGAGTTTTGTGGACACTTTCTGGGTGTTCGTGTAGAACTGATGACGGATGTAACGTCTGGTTACATGAAACAGTAACGTCTGGTTATATGATACAGTAACGTCTGGTTATATGATACAGTAACGTCTGGTTATATGATACAGTAACGTCTGGTTATATGATACAGTAACGTCTGGTTATATGATACAGTAACGTCTGGTTATATGATACAGTAACGTCTGGTTATATGATACAGTAACGTCTGGTTATATGATACAGTAACGTCTGGTTATATGATACAGTAACGTCTGGTTATATGACACAGTAACGTCTGGTTATATGACACAGTAACGTCTGGTTATATGACACAGTAACGTCTGGTTATATGATACAGTAACGTCTGGTTATATGACACAGTAACGTCTGGTTATATGATACAGTAACGTCTGGTTATATGATACAGTAACGTCTGGTTATATGATACAGTAACGTCTGGTTATATGATACAGTAACTTCTGGTTATATGATACAGTAACGTCTGGTTATATGATACAGTAACGTCTGGTTATATGATACAGTAACGTCTGGTTATATGATACAGTAACGTCTGGTTATATGATACAGTAACGTCTGGTTATATGATACAGTAACGTCTGGTTATATGATACAGTAACGTCTGGTTATATGATACAGTAACGTCTGGTTATATGATACAGTAACGTCTGGTTATATGATACAGTAACGTCTGGTTATATGATACAGTAACGTCTGGTTATATGATACAGTAACGTCTGGTTATATGATACAGTAACGTCTGGTTATATGATACAGTAACGTCTGGTTATATGATACAGTAACGTCTGGTTATATGACACAGTAACGTCTGGTTATATGACACAGTAACGTCTGGTTATATGATACAGTAACGTCTGGTTATATGATACAGTAACGTCTGGTTATATGATACAGTAACGTCTGGTTATATGACACAGTAACGTCTGGTTATATGATACAGTAACGTCTGGTTATATGACACAGTAACGTCTGGTTATATGATACAGTAACGTCTGGTTATATGATACAGTAACGTCTGGTTATATGATACAGTAACGTCTGGTTATATGATACAGTAACGTCTGGTTATATGATACAGTAACGTCTGGTTATATGATACAGTAACGTCTGGTTATATGATACAGTAACGTCTGGTTATATGATACAGTAACGTCTGGTTATATGACACAGTAACGTCTGGTTATATGATACAGTAACGTCTGGTTATATGATACAGTAACGTCTGGTTATATGATACAGTAACGTCTGGTTATATGACACAGTAACGTCTGGTTATATGATACAGTAACGTCTGGTTATATGATACAGTAACGTCTGGTTATATGACACAGTAACGTCTGGTTATATGATACAGTAACGTCTGGTTATATGATACAGTAACGTCTGGTTATATGATACAGTAACGTCTGGTTATATGATACAGTAACGTCTGGTTATATGATACAGTAACGTCTGGTTATATGATACAGTTGCGCACGACTGTGTGCAGGAGAGAAGCAAAAGTTTTGCTTCATTTTAGAAACCAATTTGTGTGTTGATTTCTGCACGATTTTGTTGTGGCACAAAGCCAAGACTCAGCACACACAACAGCAGGCTATAAATCTGTACAGTCCTGTTGAATGTGACGCCGTATACTTAGGTATATACAGGGTAATTTTAAAGAAAATACATAATGTTAAATGGTCGTAAAGTGAAAGGGTACAAGCTCTAAAATGGAGCAAGAATTTTGGCGTAACAATATTATGTTCAGGAGATACAGCGACTTCACAGATGTCAATATACCAAACTGTACGGCGTCATGTGCAACAAGATGGTACGTGCACGTGACAAGATGGTACGATGACCCATACACTACTACTATTGCACGTGACAAGATGGTACAATGACCCACACACAGGTACTATTGCACGTGACAAGATGGTACAATGACCCACACACAGGTACTATTGCACGTGACAAGATGGTACAATGACCCACACACAGGTACTATTGCACTAACCGGATGTCTTCGTAACGCACTACAGTACGTGATCACCAGGAAGGGGCAACAAGGTAATTATTGAGCTTATAACGACGTGACGGATCATAAGCTGAATGTGAATTACGTCAAAACTTTGCAGTTGAAAGGGAAAGAGTAAAGACTAAATAAAAAATAGACAACCGTAACCTCCGTGGGCCTTTATCTGCATCGCTGAGCCGTAGGTTAATACAAAATGGGACCTGCTGCCGTCTGAGCTTTTGAAAAAGACTGAAAACAGCAGGGCAAATATGACTTTGTAGCGACTGGTAACTTATCGATATGGTTACAGCTGTGGGCCACGGCTTGGTGTGTGGCATTTTAGCTGTTTGAACACTAGAATTAACCCGAATTGTGTTTAAAAGATTCAGTCCGTACCGCGCAGTAAACACACTCCGTCTCAGTTATACAAACCAGTCAGTTAATGTTGTACAGTGAAATAATCGCTGTTTGTTCTGAGATCCACACAAAACACATAAATACAGTCCGTACCGCGAAGTAAACACACTCCGTCTCAGTTATACAAACCAGTCAGTTAATGTTGTACAGTGAAATAATCGCTGTTTGTTCTGAGATCCACACACAACACATAAATACAGTTCGTACCGCGCAGTAAACACACTACGTCTCAGTTATACAAACCAGTCAGTTAATGTTGTACAGTGAAATAATCGCTGTTTGTTCTGAGATCCACACAAAACACATAAATACAGTCCGTACCGCGCAGTAAACACACTCCGTCTCAGTTATACAAACCAGTCAGTTAATGTTGTACAGTGAAATAATAGCTGTTTGTTCTGAGATCCACACAAAACACATAAATACAGTCCGTACCGCGCAGTAAACACACTCCGTCTCAGATATACAAACCAGTCAGTTAATGCTGTACAGTGAAATAATCGCTGTTTGTTCTGAGATCCACACAAAACACATAAATACAGTCCGTACCGCGCAGTAAACACACTCCGTCTCAGTTATACAAACCAGTCAGTTAATGCTGTACAGTGAAATAATCGCTGTTTGTTCTGAGATCCACACAAAACACATAAATACAGTCCGTACCGCGCAGTAAACACACTCCGTCTCAGTTATACAAACCAGTCAGTTAATGTTGTACAGTGAAATAATCGCTGTTTGTTCTGAGATCCACACAAAACACATAAATACAGTCCGTACCGCGCAGTAAACACACTCCGTCTCAGTTATACAAACCAGTCAGTTAATGCTGTACAGTGAAATAATCGCTGTTGTTCTCAGATCCACACAAAACACATAAATACAGTCCGTACCGCGCAGTAAACACACTCCGTCTCAGTTATACAAACCAGTCAGTTAATGCTGTACAGTGAAATAATCGCTGTTTGTTCTGAGATCCACACAAAACACATAAATACAGTCCGTACCGCGCAGTAAACACACTCCGTCTCAGTTATACAAACCAGTCAGTTAATGCTGTACAGTGAAATAATCGCTGTTTGTTCTGAGATCCACACAAAACACATAAATACAGTCCGTACCGCGCAGTAAACACACTCCGTCTCAGTTATACAAACCAGTCAGTTAATGCTGTACAGTGAAATAATCGCTGTTTGTTCTCAGATCCACACAAAACACATAAATACACTGTGTGGGCAGAACGTAAGCAGCAAAATTCGTGTTATATAGCAGACAACACTGCATAAACGAGAATTACGTAACAAACTATTTGCGACCGAGCCCGTCTCTAGAACCTAACAGTTGCTCAGCACTTCCTGTCTCTTTTAGAAACCGCAGGCTCATTACGATGTTCAGAACATTCCGCCACTGGTCGCTGTCCTGAGCCAGATTAATCCAGTACACATCCTGCCAACCTATTAAATAAGACCAACTTTAATATTATTCTCCAATATACGCCTTGGTCTTCCAAGCAGTCCCTCTCCTGCCGGGTACCTACCAAAACGTCGCAGGGATATCTCCCCGTATCGTGCTTGCTACATATCCCGCCCATCATGCTCCATCCATATTCATCATCATAATACTGCTCTTCTCATGAGGATAAGCTGGCAAAGCCTGCAAACCTTTAGACAAAGCAATGCTTTTCCGGCTATCAGAAGCACTGAACATAAAAGTACCGTCGCGTTGTGTCAAAGCATCTCTCTCTGTCTCGGCCGACATTCTTACATAAAAAGTAGCACGTTTAATTTAACGTGACTTCCTGTAATCCCACGAAATGAAAAACAGAGGAACAAGAACGATACTTTTACTGAAATGTTTCTGCCAAATCTTTTATGAAAGATCTAAAAAGGATTTAAGGTAGGTTGGACGGAAGAAGTTGAGGGTCGAAGCTTTCTGGGGAAGATCCTAGGATCTGTCTCATGAATACATTGAATATGGTGATCGAAATGTGCTGTAGAAGGCAGGCTGATGTTATTAGTAGGTACAGGGTGTGGCTTTACAGCTGTGGCGTGGCTTTACAGCTGTGGCGTGGCTGTACAGCTGTGGCGTGGCTTCACAGCTGTGGTGTGGCTTCACAGCTGTGGTGTGGCTTCACAGCTGTGGTGTGGCTTTACAGCTGTGGAGTGGCTTTACAGCTGTGGTGTGGCTTTACAGCTGTGGAGTGGCTTTACAGCTGTGGAGTGGCTTTACAGCTGTTGTGTGGCTTTACAGCTGTGGTGTGGCTTTACAGCTGTGGCGTGGCTTTACAGCTGTGGAGTGGGTTTACAGCTGTGGTGTGTCTTTACAGCTGTGGAGTGGCTTTACAGCTGTGGTGTGGCTTTACAGCTGTGGAGTGGCTTTACAGCTGTGGTGTGGCTTTACAGCTGTGGCGTGGCTTTACAGCTGTGGTGTGGCTTCACAGCTGTGGCGTGGCTTTACAGCTGTGGCGTGGCTTTACAGCTGTGGTGTGGCTTCACAGCTGTGGTGTGGCTTCACAGCTGTGGTGTGGCTTCACAGCTGTGGTGTGGCTTCACAGCTGTGGTGTGGCTTCACAGCTGTGGTGTGGCTTCACAGCTGTGGTGTGGCTTCACAGCTGTGGTGTGGCTTCACAGCTGTGGTGTGGCTTCACAGCTGTGGTGTGGCTTCACAGCTGTGGTGTGGCTTCACAGCTGTGGTGTGGCTTCACAGCTGTGGTGTGGCTTCACAGCTGTGGTGTGGCTTCACAGCTGTGGTGTGGCTTCACAGCTGTGGTGTGGCTTCACAGCTGTGGTGTGGCTTCACAGCTGTGGTGTGGCTTCACAGC
>JAJKFL010000086.1:17500-37029 GCA_021186555.1 Reticulitermes speratus
ATACATACATACATACACACATACATACATACACATACATACATACATACATACATACATACATACACACATACATACATACATACATACATACATACATACATACATACATACATACCATACATACATACATACATACATACATACATACATACATACATACATACATACATACATACATACATACATACATAACATACATACATACATACACATCATACATACATACATACATACATACATACAACATACATTCATACATACATACATACATCATACATACATACACTACATACATACATACACATACATACATACATACATACATACATACATACAGACATACATACATACATACATACATACACATACACACATACATACATACATACATACATACATACATACATACATACATACATACATACATACATACATACATACATACATACACGTACATACATACATACATACATACATACATACATACATACACACACATACATAGAAGAACACTGCAGCACTGACCACTCTGCGGAAACCTGATGGATCACTAACTTCCAGCTTAGATGAAACAACGCAGTACATGCTCGAGTATCTTGTACCCGAGGACAATGTAGAAGGGGAAACGGACCATCACAAACTACTCAGAGCAACTACAGAAATACCGATACAGACACCAGACGATAGAGAGTTCACTCAAGAAGAAATCCAGCAAATTATAAAAGAAATGGATAATAAGAAGGCCCCTGGTGAAGATGGCATAACCAGCTTAATTCTTATGCGGGCTTTCAAAATCTTTCCAAGACTAATTACCACACTATACAATGGCTGCTTAAGGACAGGGTGCTTCCCAAAAATTTGGAAAAGAGCTAAATTGATCCCAATAGTAAAACCAGGGAAGGAAAACAGCGCTGAAGTGTCAAAATTTCGCCCAATAAGCTTGATAAATATTGGAGGGAAAATACTTGAGAAAGCCCTAATCAATAGGATAATGCACCATCTGCACACCAACAATCTTTTAAACCAGAACCAGTTTGGGTTCACACCTCAGAAAAGCACCACCGACGCAGTCACGGCACTAAAGGAATACGTGGAAGATGAACTGGACACAGGACAAATCATAGTGCTAGTAAGCTTAGATGTGAAAGGCGCTTTCGACGCTGCATGGTGGCCTAGCATTCTAAACGCTTTAAAGGAATTCAAATGCCCCAGGAATTTGTACAACGTTACAAAAAGTTACCTTAGCCAAAGAATAGTGACCATGGCAACGAAAAACGGATCACTCGAAAGGGAAGCAACCAAAGGATGTCCGCAAGGTTCCTGTTGCGGCCCAGGATTTTGGAATATCCAGTACAACTCTCTTCTAAACCTGGAATATACTAATCGAACTAGAACAATAGCGTTTGCTGATGATTTTATATTAGCAGTTAAAGGGGAAACCAGAAGTGAAGCAGAAAACTTTACAAACCTGGAGATGTCGAAAGTAGCAACATGGGCTAAAGAACACAGAATCCTATTTAACGAAGAAAAATCAAAAGTTATGGTAATTTCAAGAAGAAAGCGGAGAGAAGAGAGAAACGTCAAAATTTACTTAAATAATAGACCACTGGAACAAGTTAACACTATGAAATATTTAGGAATTATTATAGACAGTAAATTCACATTTAAAGAACACATAAAATACGCAGCCGAAAGATGTTCTAAACTTATCCATTCACTATCAAAATCAGCAAAATTAAATTGGGGCTTGAATCATGAAGCACTAAAGACCATGTACAAAAGGCGCAATACTACCACTACTGCTGTATGGAGCACCTGTGTGGGCTAAAGCTATGAAACACGCATGCAATAGGTTAATTTACACAAGAGTACAACGACTCATTAACATCAAAATCGCAAAGGCATTCCGCACGACGTCTAGTGAAGCCTTATGCATCCTCACAGGTCTGACACCAATCATAATAAAGGTGGAGGAGGCGGCTAAATTATATGACCTAACGAAAGGGAAAGGAATACAGTCCAATATCGACGGGAAAGTCGAACCGAAGAACTGGCCTCATCCAGCAGACACAGTGCGATTATTGGAAACAGAAGGGCATAAAGAAGTCACGATGCAAATATACACTGACGGAAGTAAAAGCGAACATGGAGTAGGGTCAGGGGTAGCCATCTTCACAGGAAACGAACTGACGAAACAACTGACATTCAAACTGGACGACAGATGCTCAAACAACCAGGCTGAGCAACTGGCCATAGTGAAAGCACTAGAGGAGATAGAAGGAACAACACAAATACCTAGAAACCAAAGGACAGCAATAATATATACAGACAGCAGGATCACAATAGACTGCTTGACGAACAGCAGAACGCACAACAGATTAATACAAGAAATACGGAAGAAAGTGACCATCTTGGAAAGGCTTAGCTGGACAATAAATTTATCCTGGATCAAAGCCCACGTAGGAATATACGGCAACGAATTAGCGGATAGACTGGCTAAAGAAGCGGCAAGAAATCGAGAAGCTATAATCTCCTACTACAAAATTCCTAAATCCACAATTGTAAGTGAATTGAAGGAAGAAGGAAAAGAAAAGTGGCAACAAGAATGGGATAAAACCACCAAAGGTCGAGCAACCAAATCATTTTTCCCCAGCGTAAACCAGAGATTAAAAATTAAGATGAACCTCACACCTAACTTCACGGCAATAGTCACAGGACACGGAAAAACTAAATCCTACCTCAATCGCTTCAAGATAATAGACAACCCAACATGTCCATGCAATAGCGCAGACCAAACAACTGAACACCTGATATACGACTGCAGGCTGCTGGAAAGAGAGCGCCAAACACTCAAGAATAATGTCTTAAAAACCGGAAATTGGCCAGCAACTCAAGAAGAGTTGATCAAGACCCACAGAAAACACTTTATTCACTTTACCGAATCTATAGATTTCGAAAGGTTGTAAAACAAAAAATTACATGTATTCCAATAATTAAGAATAAGGAAAATTAATAATTGTATATATTGTAATTGTAAATATGTATATTATTGTATAACATGATTACATGAGGCATGTAGTATTACTGTACTGTAATGGAGCATGCTGTAAAATAAATAAATAAATAAAAAAAAAATACATACATACATACATACACACATACATACATACATACATACATACATACATACACGTACATACATACATACATACATACATACATACATACATACATACAATCTTACGTATACATACATACATACATACATACATACATACATACAATCTTACGTACATACATACATACATACAATACATACATACATACATACATACACGTACATACATACATACATACATACATACATACATACATACATACATACATACATACATACATACAATCTTACGTACATACATACATACACGTACATACATACATACATACATACATACATACATACATACATACATACAATCTTACGTACATACATACATACATACATACATACATACATACATACACTACATACATACATACATACATACACACATACATACATACATACATACATACATACACGTACATACATACATACATACACACATACATACATACACACATACATACATACATACATACATACATACATACATACATACATACATACACACATACATACATACATACACACATACATACATACATACATACATACATACATACATACATACAAACATACATACATACATACATACATACACACATACATACATACACACATACATACATACATACATACATACATACATACACACATACATACATACAACATACATACATACATACATACATACATACAAACATACATACACACATACATACATACATACATACATACATACATACATACATACATACATACACACATACATACATACACACATACATACATACATACATACACGTACATACATACATACATACACACATACATACATACATACATACATACATACATACACGTACATACATACACACATACATACATACATACACACATACATACATACATACACACATACATACATACATACACACATACACACATACTACATACATACACACATACATACATACATACATACATACATACATACATACATACATACATACATACATACATAACATACATACATACATACATACATACACACACACATACATACATACATACATACATACATACATACATACATACATACATACATACATACATACATACATACATACATACACACACACATACATACATACATACATACAGACATACATACATACATACATACATACATACATACATACACACACACATACATACATACATACATACAGACATACACACATACATACATACATACATACATACATACACGTACATACATACACACATACATACATACATACACACATACATACATACATACATACATACATACATACATACAGACATACATACATACATACATACACTACATACATACACACATACATACATACATACATACACACATACACACATACATACATACACACATACATACATACATACATACATACATACATACATACATACATACATACATACATACATACATACATACATACATACATACATACATACATACATACATACATACATACACACATACATACATACATACACACATACATACATACATACATACATACACACATACATACATACATACATACATACATACACACATACATACATACACACATACATACATACATACATACATACACTACATACATACACATACATACATACATACATACATACATCACAACATACATACATACATACAATACATACATACATACAACATACATACATACATACATACATACATACATACATACTAATACATACAACATACATACATACACAATACAACATACATACACACATACATACATACATACATACAACAAATACATACAACATACAAAACATACATACATACATACATACAACATACATACATACACACACATACATACATACATACATACATACATACATACATACATACAACATACATACATACACACTACATACATACAACATCATACATACATACATAACATACATACAACACACATACACTACAACATACATACATACATACATACATACATACATACACACATACATATACATACATACATACATACATACATACATACATACATACACTACATACATACATACATACATACATACATACATACAACATACATACATACATACACTACATACATACATACATACACACATACATACATACTACTACATACATACATACATACATACATACATACACATACATACATACAACATACACATACATACATACATACATACATACATACACATACATACATACATACATACATACATACATACATACATACTACATACATACATACATACATACAACATACACATACATACATACATACATACCATACATACATACATACATACATACATACAACTACATACATACATACACACATACATACATACATACATACATACACATACTACAATACATACATACATACAACATACAACATACATACATACATACATACATACATACACACATACAACATACACATACAACATACATACATACACATACATACATACATACATACATACACATACATACATACATACATACATACATACATACATACATACATACACACATAACATACATACATACACACATACATAACATACATACATACAACATACATACAATACATACATACAACATACATACATACATACACACATACATACATACATACATACATACATACAACATACATACATACATACATACATACATACATACATACATACATACATACATACACACATACATACATACACACATACATACATACATACATACATACACACATACATACATACACACATACATACATACATACATACATACATACATACACACATACATACATACATACATACATACATACAGACATACACACATACATACATACACACATACATACATACATACATACATACACACATACATACATACACACATACATACATACGTACATACATACATACATACACACATACATACATACATACATACATACACGTACATACATACACACATACATACATACACACATACATACATACATACATACATACATACATACATACATACAACATACATACATCATACATACACACATACATACATACATACATACATACATACATACATACAACACACATACATACATACATACATACATACATACATACATACACACATACATACATACACACATACATACATACATACATACACTACATACATACATACATACACACATACATACATACATACATACATACACGTACATACATACACACATCATACATACATACACACATACATACATACATACATACATACATACATACATACATACATACATACACACATACATACATACATACATACATACATACATACATACATACATCATACACACATACACAACTACATACATACATACATACATACACACATACATACATACACACATACATACATACTACATACATACATACATACATACATACACACATACATACATACATACATACATACATACACACATACATACACACATACATACATACATACACACATACATACATACATACATACATACACACATACATACATACACACATACATACATACAGACATAACTACTACATACATTACATACAATACAATACATACATACACACATACATACATACAACACATACATACATACACACATACATACATACATACAATACATACATACAACATACATACATACATACATACATACATACATACACATACATACATACACTACATACTACATACATACATACATACACCATACATACTACATACATACATACATACATACATACATACATACAACATACATACACATACAACATACACATACATACATACACACATACATACATACATACATACATACATACATACACACATACATACATACACACATACATACATACAACATACATACATACACTACATACATACACACATACATACATACAACACCATACATACATACATACATACATACAACATACATACATACACACATACATACATACACACATACATACATACATACATACATACATACAACATACATACATACATACATACACACATACATACAACATACATACATACATACAACAATACATACATACACACATACATACATACATACATACATACATACATACATACATACATCACATACATACATACATACAACATACATACATACATACATACATACATACATACACAACATACACTACATACATACATACATACATACATACACTACATACAATACATACATACATACATACATACATACATACATAACATACATACACACATACATACATCTACAACATACATACATACTACATACATACATACATACATACATACATACATACATACATACATACACACATACATACATACATACATACATACATACATAACATACATACATCACATACATACAACATACATACATACATACATACATACATACATACATACATACATACAACATACATACATACATACATACATCACGAACATACATACATACATACATAACATACATACATACATACATACACTACTACATACTACACTACTACATACATACATAAACAACACACCCTACATCACATCCATCCATACATACAACAGCTACATATACATACAACATTCACCTCACATCTCTACATACAACATCACACAACATACAATACACACGTCTCTGCTATCTACACATCAACATACAACATACTGTAATTGTACCACATAAAGTGGAGGGGACTGAGGGGAGTATTGGACCGTAGTGGGCAAGTGAGGAGTGAGCTACAGTACATACTATAATGAGGACTGCATTATTGTAAACATGTCGACTGTGTGTACAGTGATCAATGAGACGATAATGAACACATACATAGCATGCATTTGAAAGTGGAGGAATGCATAAAACGTTATACTCGGAAACCTAAAAGGACGAGACTAATTGAGGCGCGTTCGCGTAACCATTTTTGCCGTTAAAAAACAAAAAGTATTACATATTCTCAGTGTGTGTCTGTAGCCTTAGTTATCTAGCATGCAAAGCGCATGCGCTGTATTATACTGTCATCTGTGGCCTGTCTGGCTGTACCATATTTTCCCACATTATCTCATAAACGGCACGATTTTCGGAAAAAAGTTATTGAACATAAAATGTGTGTTTTTATTTTGTGTACAAATTTTGTCTGAAACATTTCTCATTCTAAGAAGAATTCAGCGAGATATTATCATAAATGTACAGAGGTGTTCATGTAAAGTACCGTTATTGTTGTCAGGTTTTAATGAAACTTGAATTTTCTAGACAGGTTTTAGAAGCATACTCAAATATCAAATTTCATGAAAATCCGTCCAGTGGGAAGCCGAGTTGTCGCATGCGGACGGACAGACAGACATGACGAAGCTAATGGTCGCTTTTCGAAATTTTTCAAGCGCGCCTGAAAACTATGCAGATAGCAGATCAATATTCAAATTGATCGTTGAGAAATATGCTAAAACGTTGGAAACTGGATTTGTGTGGCTCAGAATTATGATGATGATGATGATAATAATAATAATAATAATAATAATATGCTTATTGTATAGAGCATAGTTACGAGTTTCATTAAGAAGATCTCTACGCTGCCAAAATAAAGCTCCCAACATTTCTCGTTATCGCATCCCACATTTTGAAATTATTATCAAAGTTAAATAAATATATTAACATTAACAATAATTATATATATATGCCAATTTATTCGCCTTAACTATGTTTGTCGTTGGTATGATAAGGGGTGAACAATGACTGCCAACTAATACCGTAGTAAAGAGGGAAGGAGATGAAGGTACGAAATGGATATACGACTGGGTAATGTGTAAGTTACTATCCTCGTCACGTTTGAATGGTAATGGGCTAGTAAGTGTAAATAATAATAATAATAATAATAATAATAAAGGTAAAGTTCACCCTATAACAGACCATGAAGGCGTAGAGGGGGAGTAGAGGTATAGCTCTACTTTTTCTTTAACATCGGCGCTAGATGGAGTGGGTGATCAACGCCACGCCCCGGCCGCTTTACCCCCGTGGAAGAGACCCGGTATAGGAGGCTGCGTAGACCCCAGGGCCGGTCTTGACGTGTGCGGAAAATCTCGCCTCCACCGGGATTCGATCCCTGGACCGTCCAGATCGTAGCGAGCCGCTATACCGACTGAGCTATCGCGGCCCATTAATAATAATAATAATAATTGGCGTTAATAGTTTCGCCTCAACCACGTTCACCTGAGTACTGCCCTACACAAGGGCACGACTGTCCTTAGGCAATATCATCGCAGCGGCTGGCTTTGCTATGCAAATGGGCAAAAAATTTTATTAACCGTATCGTCAGTAACACGAAATTTATGTAAATGAATACCAGAAAAATAAAACGA
Organism: Reticulitermes speratus; assembly: GCA_021186555.1. Taxonomy (NCBI): domain Eukaryota; kingdom Metazoa; phylum Arthropoda; class Insecta; order Blattodea; family Rhinotermitidae; genus Reticulitermes; species Reticulitermes speratus. Next base: position 27,223 of record JAJKFL010000086.1, read on the forward strand.
GGAAAAACTGGCAGAAGTGTAGATATGTAGAGAGAGGGGAAGTGGCAGAAAGAGAGCATTTCACATGCAAATCTGAACTGCAAGCGCGATTAAACTGCGTGAATAGCAGGACTCATGAATAGATCGATATGCGAGGCCAATAACAACTGTAAGGATCTGGAAACGAAGTTAGTTCCACTGGAAAAAAAAATAAACTTCAAGAGTCCTTAATTCATTCATCATCACGAATTACGTGAATATAAAAAAATACGTGCCTGTGCTTAACCCATTAACAGAAACTGGTAAATATGCGTACCACCTGCTTTATCAGTTAAAAACTCCTCCATTATGCCTACAGTGCATTTATGTGTTTTGTGTGGATCTCAGAACAAACAGCGATTATTTCACTGTACAACATTAACTGACTGGTTTGTATAACTGAGACGGAGTTTGTTTACTGCGCGGTACGGACTGTATTTATGTGTTTTGTGTGGATCTCAGAACAAACAGCGATTATTTCACTGTACAGCATTAACTGACTGGTTTGTATAACTGAGACGGAGTGTGTTTACTGCGCGTACGGACTGTATTTATGTGTTTTGTGTGGATCTCAGAACAAACAGCGATTATTTCACTGTACAACATTAACTGACTGGTTTGTATAACTGAGACGGATGTGTTTACTGCGCGGTACGGACTGTATTTATGTGTTTTGTGTGGATCTCAGAACAAACAGCGATTATTTCACTGTACAGCATTAACTGAATTGTTTGTATAACTGAGACGGAGTGTGTTTACTGCGCGGTACGGACTGTATTTATGTGTTTTGTGTGGATCTCAGAACAAACAGCGATTATTTTACTGTACAGCATTAACTGACTGGTTTGTATAACTGAGACGGAGTGTGTTTACTGCGCGGTACGGACTGTATTTATGTGTTTTGTGTGGATCTCAGAACAAACAGCGATTATTTTACTGTACAGCATTAACTGACTGGTTTGTATAACTGAGACGGAGTGTGTTTACTGCGCGGTACGGACTGTATTTATGTGTTTTGTGTGGATCTCAGAACAAACAGCGATTATTTTACTGTACAGCATTAACTGACTGGTTTGTATAACTGAGACGGAGTGTGTTTACTGCGCGGTACGGACTGTATTTATGTGTTTTGTGTGGATCTCAGAACAAACAGCGATTATTTCACTGTACAACATTAACTGACTGGTTTGTATAACTGAGACGGAGTGTTTACTGCGCGGTACGGACTGTATTTATGTGTTTTGTGTGGATCTCAGAACAAACAGCCATTATTTCACTGTACAACGTTAACTGACTGGTTTGTACAACTGAGACGGAGTGTGTTTACTGCGCGGTACGGACTGTATTTATGTGTTTTGTGTGGATCTCAGAACAAACAGCCATTATTTCACTGTACAACATTAACTGACTGGTTTGTATAACTGACACGGAGTGTGTTTACTGCGCGGTATCGAGAAGTATGAGATGGGTGAGACATGTAGCACGTGTGGGGAGATGGGAGGTGCATGATACAAGACTTAACAGTTGCAATTAAGCTGTAAAATTTCGGCGCAGTCGAATGTTGACTTATTGAAAAGCCGAAACATGTAGCTGGGCCATACTCGTATCTTGTGTTGGACAGATGTGGTAGTCGGTGTTATTGTGTTAGTGCTTATAACACAGCGGAATGATCCACCTTAAGAGGCTGTTTGGATGTCAAACAGTAGAGCATTTATCAACCACTGTGCTCTAGAATTAACCACTGTGCTCTAGAATCAACCACTGTGCTTCAGAATCAACCACTGTGCTCTAGAATCAACCACTGTGATCTAGAATTAACAATGTGCTCTAGAATCAACCAGTTCTCTAGAAACAACCACTGTGCTCTAGAATCAACCACTGTGCTCTAGAATCAACCATTGTGCTCTAGAATTAACCACTGTGCTCTAGAATTAACCACTGTGCTCTAGAATCAACCACTGTGCTCTAGAATCAACCACTGTGCTCTAGAAACAACCAATGTGCTCTAGAATCAACCACTGTGCTCTAGAACAACCACTGTACTCTAGAATCAACCGCTGTGCTCTAGAATAAACCAATGTGCTTTAGAATCAACCACTGTGTTGTAGAATCAACCACTGTGCTCTAGAAACAACCACTGTGCTCTAGAGCAACCACTGTGCTCTAGAAACAACCACTGTGCTCTAGAACCAACCACTGTGATCTAGAATCAACCACTTTGCTCTAGAGTACTGGACGTGCCTATGATTAGCGATCCTTGTGCACAAAATGTGAAACACTTTGCGCCTCTTGTCCAGGGCCGGATTTACGCATAAGCTAGACAAGCTGCAGCTTTGGGCCTCAGTGGGGCCATCTGTAACAGCAATCGTAGCACTGTGTAGGCGCCCTTCGACAAGCAGGAAAAACTACTAAACCTAAAATTTAATGGAGGGGGAAGCGACCCCTTAAATGTCACAGTTTGGGGGGCCACAACACGCTTAAATACGGCCCCGCTGGTGACAGGTCATAGCGCCAATTTCCCGCTCGTTTTTTTATTAGCGCTGTTCGATTGTGTTTCTTGTGCACGTCCGATGTTGAAACACTACGCATGCGTGAACCAGCTTTATAATCGAGGACAGTAAAGAATGCCAGCACCAACTTGTGACTGTATCACACCAAACAAAGCACAGCTCCGCGGTCTGTTTACATAAACACATGTCAAATCAAACAGCCACCTGAGCCTACCGCGTCAACAGAGTCGACACATCGATACATCGAACGGAGTTCAGTGCTGTTACACTGCTCTTTATTAGCGGGCGAAATAGGTGGGTCCTTCTGTTGTTTAAGGGTGTTTATTTATCGACGCTGACAATTGTTATGATTATTCAGCGTCTATAAATATATAATTAATTAATTAATTAATTAATATGGAGCATTTTTGGAATGCCAATGACGGGGAATACCCGAGGAACTCGAAGAAATGTTTTATCCCTGTGCCACTGTGTCCATCGCAATTGGACACTGGTTTAGAGATCGAACCTAGGAATAAGACGGCGACTAACAGCTTGTGTTATGATACGGTAAGCTACTTCAAATTGTTAGCATTCTGAAGCTCATTGGTAACTGGAATTACCACCACGCTGATAATAAATATTGCTAAGTTCTGCCTACAGATTCAATATGCGTTCTGCACAATGCAGTAGTTGCAATTTATGCCGACAGAGGCATCACTGTTAGGTCAGGCAGCCTAAATACAGCGACTGCTGGTTCCAGGAATGGAGAATGGAGATTAATACTGACAAATCCAATATCACTTCATTTTCTAAATGCCTACGTGACTACCACAGCAATATTCAGCCAATCAAAATTTTTAATGCAAACACAGATTGGAACAGGGAACAAAAATATCTTGGGATGGTATTCGATTGAAAAATTGTTTACAAAGCACACATTTGGTACTTTCTGCGTAAAGCAAACAGCACACTGAGGCGACATTATGCTGCGTGAAGTAAATCCTTCACAATTCATATTAATTTCGCAGTAATTATACACAAATCCCGACTCCAGTTCATATTGACACAGGCCTCACCCGCCTGGGGCCACGCAGCACACACGCATATTATTAAATTACAAACTTTCCAGGATAATTTCTTCAGGATAATAAAAAAATTGCCAAAAGTAACTCCAATTAATATCCTACATGAACAGAAATGTCGTTAATAAAAACCAAATAAGGGTAAAGCAGCGGCAGTACATCGAAAAGCGGAATTCAGTGAAAATTACCAGATTCAGGAATTAGGACAACACGACACGACAGATCCTCACTCGCAGGATAACCATCCTTAATGGCAAATACAAAAAAAAAATACAATAGCAATGTTAAACAACGCACGACCTACGATAAAAATTCACATAATTCAAAATCAACCACGGTTACTAGACAGAGGGCAATGTACCATCTGTACCCACCTCCCCACCCACAAACTTCAGACTCTATCCCCACACGGATTTTTAAAGAGTTTTTTTTTGAAGGGCCCCGCAGCAGATACTACGGACGCAACGCAGCCTTGAGGCTTATTTTTTAACCCTGTGATGAAGATAATTAGTTTTTTTCGTTTTTCCAAGTAATGTAGCACCGGTGGAATGAAATTGACAGGGGAAAACCCAAGTACTGGGAGAAAAACCTGTCACAGTGCCACTTTGTCCACCACAAATCCCACATGGGCTGATCCCGGATCGAACCCGGGTCTCCGCGGTGAGAGGCCGGCGACTAACCGCCTGAGCCGTGGCACGGCGATTTTAAACAGCTGGTCTGACATTTCGTTTCAGGTAACAGTGAACTTATGGGGGCACCAGAGAGGTCCAGGCCATAGGCCATAGGTCGTAGGCCTTGGAAAAGGTGACTTGGACGTTTCAGATTAAAAATTTCAACACGTTTGGAAATTTCAAAGCTCTGTAGCGTTATTTCCCCCCGGTCTGCGGCCCAATTTTTTTTTTGCAGGACCTCACAGACGTTTTACTGGTCTAAGTTACTGCAGTCAAGATACATACTCAAATATGCTGCATTATGAGGCCGTCTAGTCTGGTAGGTGACTACCAACGTTGCAGAGGACCAAACTGCCTCCATTTTCAGGACTTAACTGTTGGTATAACATTGCTTCCTAAGGGTTGAACCCGCCTACCAAATTGTACGGAGTCATAACCTATAAGATCACAATACAAATTGTAAACCTAAGTACATAGAAGGACTGGGAATTTATTTGTTATTTGGGGCCAGGAAAGTCTATTTGGAAACGCCAAATTCTCAGATAATCCCGAGTAAAATCACGCAGTTCAGAACTGAATGACGATCGTCTACTTACGCTAAATGAAATTAAGGTAAAGTTGTACTTGTGTTTAATTAGGCACCACGCCGTGAGGCGTATTGGAGAGTGGAGGATAATTCCATGCATTCTCAACCTCGGCACTAGAAGGAAGGTAGTTGTCACCTTCACACCTCAGCTGCTTTGCCACCGGTGAAAATTTTGGGTGGGGCCCAGAGCCAATAAGAACTTTGGGTGGGGCCCAGAGCCAATAAGAAATTTGGGTGGGGCCCAGAGCCAATAAGAACAAAGTGGTTCAGCAATTAAAGATCCCAACCCTTGTCGGGATTCAAATCTGGGTCTATCAGCCTATGAAGATGAATGAAGAATAAACGGCCGTGGTATATTTTAAGTTGCCGATCCCAATGGCCGCGCGGTCTAAGGCGTGGGACTACGGCCGCTCGCTTACTGGGATTACGGGTTCTAATCCCGCCTAGGGCATGGATGTCTGTCTCTTGAGAGTGTTGTGTGTTGTCAAGTAGAACTCTCTGCGTCGGGCTGATCACTCGTCCAGAGGAGTCCTACCGAGTGTGGTGTGTCTGAGTGTGATCGTGAAGCCTCGGCAAATGAGGCGGCCTAGGCCCCCAAGGGGCTGTCGAGCCATTGGAAAAAAAAATATTTGTAAATTATACACTGGCATTGGCGTAGACGGACTCACTCAGTTGATAAATATGTCTGTCGTGACAACTGTAACTTTGATCAGATACGATGTGCCTCCCCAGTACCGCTACAGTAACCCGCTCATTCACTGCGTCTGTTAAAGTCATGTGTCACGAAACAGACAGTGAGTCACTTTAAAACTGCCGGCTTCTGTAATTTTACTTCTTGTAGAATGGTACGGCAGAACTGCCCTGAAGATGGACGCAGTAGATACCTCCTAAACGTCGCGCAGATTTCCAAAAGCAACAGTGTATCAAACTGCCGAAGACTGGAATCGCATATCGCACTAATCATTTACTCACATAACCAGTCGATGAAGTACTATAATTAGAGAGAATCAACCATTAAAGCTCAGTGGTTACTATATGTACCACCAGTTTAACATTCACAAATTCTACGTTCTGCCCACACAGTGTATTTATGTGTTTTGTGTGGATCTCAGAACAAACAGCGATTATTTCACTGTACAGCATTAACTGACTGGTTTGTATAACTGAGACGGAGTATGTTTACTGCGCGGTACGGACTGTATTTATGTGTTTTGTGTGGATCTCAGAACAAACAGCGATTATTTCACTGTACAACATTAACTGACTGGTTTGTATAACTGAGACGGAGTGTGTTTACTGCGCGGTACGGACTGTATTTATGTGTTTTGTGTGGATCTCAGAACAAACAGCGATTATTTCACTGTACAACATTAACTGACTGGTTTGTATAACTCAGACGGAGTGTGTTTACTGCGCGGTACGGACTGTATTTATGTGTTTTGTGTGGATCTCAGAACAAACAGCGATTATTTCACTGTACAACATTAACTGAATGGTTTGTATAACTGAGACGGAGTGTGTTTACTGCGCGGTACGGACTGTATTTATGTGTTTTGTGTGGATCTCAGAACAAACAGCGATTATTTCACTGTACAACATTAACTGACTGGTTTGTATAACTGAGACGGAGTGTGTTTACTGCGCGGTACGGACTGTATTTATGTGTTTTGTGTGGATCTCAAAACAAACAGCGATTATTTCACTGTACAACATTAACTGACTGGTTTGTATAACTAAGACGGAGTGTGTTTACTGCGCGGTACGGACTGTATTTATGTGTTTTGTGTGGATCTCAGAACAAGCAGCGATTATTTCACTGTACAACATTAATTGACTGGTTTGTATAACTGAGACGGAGTGTGTGTTTACTGCGCGGTACGGACTGTATTTATGTGTTTTGTGTGGATCTCAAAACAAACAGCGATTATTTCACTGTACAACATTAACTGACTGGTTTGTATAACTGAGACGGAGTGTGTTTACTGCGCGGTACGGACTGTATTTATGTGTTTTGTGTGGATCTCAGAACAAACAGCGATTATTTCACTGTACAACATTAACTGACTGGTTTGTATAACTGAGACGGAGTGTGTTTACTGCGCGGTACGGACTGTATTTATGTGTTTTGTGTGGATCTCAGAACAAACAGCGATTATTTCACTGTACAACATTAACTGACTGGTTTGTATAACTCAGACGGAGTGTGTTTACTGCGCGGTACGGACTGTATTTATGTGTTTTGTGTGGATCTCAGATAAAACAGCGATTATTCACTGTACAACATTAACTGACTGGTTTGTATAACGAGACGGAGTGTGTTTACTGCGCGGTACGGACTGTATTTATGTGTTTTGTGTGGATCTCAGAACAAACAGCGATTATTTCACTGTACAACATTAACTGACTGGTTTGTATAACTGAGACGGAGTGTGTTTACTGCGCGGTACGGACTGTATTTATGTGTTTTGTGTGGATCTCAGAACAAACAGCGATTATTTCACTGTACAACATTAATTGACTGGTTTGTATAACTGAGACGGAGTGTGTTTACTGCGCGGTACGGACTGTATTTATGTGTTTTGTGTGGATCTCAGAACAAACAGCGATTATTTCACTGTACAACATTAATTGACTGGTTTGTATAACTGAGACGGAGTGTGTTTACTGCGCGGTACGGACTGTATTTATGTGTTTTGTGTGGATCTCAGAACAAACAGCGATTATTTCACTGTACAACATTAACTGACTGGTTTGTATAACTGAGACGGAGTGTGTTTACTGCGCGGTACGGACTGTATTATGTGTTTTGTGTGGATCTCAGAACAAACAGCGATTATTTCACTGTACAACATTAACTGACTGGTTTGTATAACTGAGACGGAGTGTGTTTACTGCGCGGTACGGACTGTATTTATGTGTTTTGTGTGGATCTCAGAACAAACAGCGATTATTTCACTGTACAACATTAACTGACTGGTTTGTATAACTGAGACGGAGTGTGTTTACTGCGCGGTACGGACTGTATTTATGTGTTTTGTGTGGATCTCAGAACAAAACAGCGATTATTTCACTGTACAACATTAACTGACTGGTTTGTATAACTGAGATGGAGTGTGTTTACTGCGCGGTACGGACTGTATTTATGTGTTTTGTGTGGATCTCAGAACAAACAGCGATTATTTCACTGTACAACATTAACTGACTGGTTTGTATAACTGAGACGGAGTGTGTTTACTGCGCGTACGGACTGTATTTATGTGTTTTGTGTGGATCTCAGAACAAACAGCGATTATTTCACTGTACAACATTAACTGACTGGTTTGTATAACTGAGACGGAGTGTGTTTACTGCGCGGTACGGACTGTATTTATGTGTTTTGTGTGGATCTCAGAACAAACAGCGATTATTTCACTGTACAACATTAACTGACTGGTTTGTATAACTGAGACGGAGTGTGTTTACTGCGCGGTACGGACTGTATTTATGTGTTTTGTGTGGATCTCAGAACAAACAGCGATTATTTCACTGTACGACATTAACTGACTGGTTTGTATAACTGAGACGGAGTGTGTTTACTGCGCGGTACGGACTGTATTTATGTGTTTTGTGTGGATCTCAGAACAAACAGCGATTATTTCACTGTACAACATTAACTGACTGGTTTGTATAACTGAGACGGAGTGTGTTTACTGCGCGGTACGGACTGTATTTATGTGTTTTGTGTGGATCTCAGAACAAACAGCGATTATTTCACTGTACAACATTAACTGACTGGTTTGTATAACTGAGACGGAGTGTGTTTACTGCGCGGTACGGACTGTATTTATGTGTTTTGTGTGGATCTCAGAACAAACAGCGATTATTTCACTGTACAACATTAACTGACTGGTTTGTATAACTGAGACGGAGTGTGTTTACTGCGCGGTACGGACTGTATTTATGTGTTTTGTGTGGATCTCAGAACAAACAGCGATTATTTCCCCCTACAACATTAATCGTCTGATTTTGTAATGGGTACGCAGTGTGTTTCCTGTGAGGATGGAGCTGAATTCCTCTCATACACCCCCTCAACCTAATAACAAAATCAAAGTTCACCCCAAATACAGCCAGTTTCTTCACTTGATTCTACCTTCTTCAGTCCCCTGCCATAAGGACAAGCGGGAACCGTTACGAAACCCTCAAAGTCGTAATGTTTCAGTCCACTTTCAATATCGTAACGTTTCCCACCCCTCCCTTCGCCACCAACATTCAGCTTCCTCTTTTCAGGCTTCAAAGAGCTAAGGATAGTAAAGTTTGACGTATGTGAAGAGGAAGGAGATAAGAACGATAACAAATCATGTCTGGGAACAACGGAGTAGGTTATAAGGAGAAAAAGGATGAAGAGTGATTGGTATGAAAACAATAAATAGAGAAGAATGAGTGGAGATGGTGTTATGGGGGAGATGGTGTTATGGGGGAGAGAAAGGCTTCAATATAACGCTAGACCGACCAGATGTTCCATTTCAGTGAAGGATTGAATTATACTGAAAGGCGAGGGTAGTTTGGTGAGGGGGCGGGGGGGTTCGGGGGGGGGGGGAGAACAATTCCACAATCCCTCGTATCGGCTGCGTAGGAACAAAAAAAAACACACAAAAAGAAAACATAATTGAGGAATAAGGCTTAAGGCCCTGATTGGTTCTGCAGCAAATAGAAAAGTCTGTTCCTTAGGATTCAGTTCGTCCTCACGTTTAAGGATATTGCAGTCCCTCAAGGAGATACCTTGGGCAGTTCTTTAAGACTAATTGGTTCTTGGGTGTCATATAAACTACAGGCGAGCCGGAGTTTCGGTGGACTCATAAAAAACCCAGTATTGCCATTACAACACGCAACACTTTTCGCAAAATTTGGCGGTCACTTTACAGTTAACTTAGTTTTGTTTTCCTCAACACACGAGCACAAGCGAGGCAAAGGCCAAAAAT
>JAJKFL010000087.1:0-19832 GCA_021186555.1 Reticulitermes speratus
AATTAACTGGATGGTTTGTATACTGGAGTGATTGATTTACAAGCGTAGACTGTATTTATGTGTTTGTTGTGACTGTAGACAAGCTGGTTTATTTCAGCGTAGCTTATTTATGATGTTTGTGTAACGAACGGATGTGTTTACTGGGGTAAGGACACGTTTATTTATTTTTGATCTTGACAAACGCGTTTTACTGTCACTATGTTTGTAACTGAGAGAGTTGTGTTTACTGCGGTACGGACTGTATTTATGTGTTTTGTATGGATCTCAGAAAACAGGTTATTTATTAACTTACATATTTGTAACTAGCGGTTTGTATAACTGAAGGGTGTGTTTATTCTGGTTTTGTGTGGTTATGTTTTAAGGTATTCATGTACACTAACAGGATTTTGTATAACTAACGGAGTTGTTTAACTGGACGGTGTGTTTATGTGCGGTACGGTCTTATTTATTGTTTTGTGTGGATCTCAGAACAACAGCGATTATTTCTGTACAGCTTTAATGGGTTTGATAACTGGACGGTGTGTTACTGCGCGGTAGGACTGTATTTATGTGTTTTGTTGACTCAAAAACACGTATTTCACTTAAACTGTTTTATATAACGAGGAGGTGTCGTGTTAGTTTTTTTTGTCGATTTTATCTGAACAACACGATTTTTGTAACAGAAATGTGTTTGGTACGGCGTTGTGTTTTTGGGGTCGGACAAATTTTTTTGTACTAACACGGATTTTATACAACGAGTGTTGTTATAGCGAGTGTATTGTGTGTTTTTGTGGTTTGACCAGAATCAACACGATTTCATTAGTTAACTGACGGTTTGTTACTGGCGGAGGTGTGTTTTGGGGTTACGGCGTTTATGTTTTTGTGTGTTAGAAACGATATGTAGTTTATGCGGTGTACTGAGAGTGTGTTTACTCGAACGGATTATTATTGTGTTACTGATAAAGGTATCATGTCAGTTTAACTGGTGTTACGGTTGTGTTTGGGGTACACGTTATTTTTGTATCAAACAAACGCGTTTTACAGGACATTTTACTGGTGTAGACTGAATGGTTTGTGGTTACACAGGTTATTTTATGTTTTTGTACGAACAGTTTTATCCGTACGTTATTGTTTGTTACAAAACGATATTTACTGCCTTATGAGTTGTAATAGTGTGTTCGCGAGGATTATTTATGTATTAACACGTGATATTAACGGATTTACGTGGTGATATGGTTGTGTTCCGAAACGATTATTTAGTGTGTGTTTCGGCGAGACGATATTTTGTCAGAACAAGGTTTTTACTGAGCTACGTTGGTTTACTGGCGGTGTGTTTTATGGGTTGTGGACGATAAGTTTTTTTGTACAACAACGGTTTTTACTGAAATTTTGTTTGGGTAGACTGAGAGGTTGTACTCGCAACGCGTATTTATGTTTTATGGGATTTGAAATAACGATTTTTACTGCGCTAACTATGGTTGTTTAAAAAAGGATGTATTTGCTGTTTAACGGACGTGTGTTTATGTGGTGGATTAGAAAGGATTATAACACACATTATGATTGTGTTTATGACGGGTTGTTACTGGGGTGGATGATAGGTTGTTGATTAAAGATTATTACAAACACATTATGTTGTTAACTAACGGGTTTGTATACAGACGGGGTGTTTACTGCGCGGTGGATCTGTATTTATGTGTTTGTGTGATTCAGAACAATCAGCGATTATTTCATGTACAACTTAACGATTGTTTGTTAATGAGACGGATTGTTTCTCGCGGTACGGTCTGTTTTATGTGTTTTGTGTGGATCTGAGAACAAACAGCGTTTATTTCACTGTACAGCTTTAACTACTGGTTGTATAACTACGACGGAGTGTGTTTACTGGCGGTACGGACTGTTTTATGTTTTTGTGTGGATCTCAGAACAAACAGCGATTTTCACTGTACAGCATTAACTGATGGTTTGTATAACTGAGAGGAGTGTGTTTACTGCGCGGTACGGACTGTATTTATGTGTTTTGTATGGATCTCAGAACAACAGCGATTATTTCACTGTACAACATTAACTGATGGTTTGTTAACTGAGCGAGTGTGTTTACTGCGCTGGTACGGTCTGTATTTATGTGTTTTTTGGGATCCAAACAAACAGCGATTATTTCACTGTACACATTAACTGATTGGTTTGTTAACTGAGACGGTGTGTTTACTGCGCGGTACGGTCTGTTTTATGTGTTTTGTGTGGATCTAGAACAAACAGCGTTTATTTCACTGTACAGCTTTAACTGACTGGTTGTGAAACCGAGACGGAGTGTGTTTACTGGCGGTACGGACTGTATTTATGTGTTTTGTGTGGATCTCAGAACAAACAGCGATTATTTCACTGTACAAGCATTAACTGATGGTTTGTATAACTGAGACGAGTGTGTTTACTGCGCGGGAGGACTGTATTTAGTGTTTTGTGTGGATCTCAGAACAACAGCGATTATTTCACTGTACAACATTAACTGATTGTTTGTATAACTGAGACGAGTGTGTTTACTGCGCGGTACTACTGTATTATGTTTTTGTGGGATCTCATAACAAACAGCGATTATTTCATGTACAACTTAACTGATTGGTTTGTTAACTGAGAGAGTGTGTTTACTGCGCGGTACGGTCTGTTTTATGTGTTTTGTGTGGATCTCAGAACAAACAGCGATTATTTCATGTACACTTAACTGACGGTTTGTATAACTGAGAGGGTGTTACTGCGCGGTACGGACTGTATTTATTGTTTTGTTGGATCCAGACAAACAGCGATTATTTCACTGTACAACATTACTGATGGTTTGTATAACTAACGGATGTGTTTACTGCGCGGTACGGACTGTATTTATGTGTTTTGTGTGGATCTAGAACAAACAGCGATATTTCACTGTACACTTAACTGATGGTTTGTATAACTAGACGAGTGTGTTTACTGCGCGGTACGGACTTATTTATGTGTTTTGTTGGATCTCAGAACAAACAGCGATTATTTCACTGTACAACATTAACTGATGGTTTGTATAACTGAGACGGAGTGTGTTTACTGCGCGGTACGGACTGTATTTATGTGTTTTGTGTGGATCTCAGAACAAACAGCGATTATTTCACTGTACAGCATTAACTGATTGGTTTGTGTAACTGAGACGGAGTGTGTTTACTGCGCGGTACGGACTGTATTTATGTGTTTTGTGTGGATCTCAGAACAAACAGCGATTATTTCACTGTACAACATTAACTGACTGGTTTGTATAACTGAAGACGGAGTGTGTTTACTGCGCGGTACGGACTGTATTTATGTGTTTTGTGTGGATCTCAGAACAAACAGCGTTTATTTCACTGTACAGCTTTAACTGATGGTTTGTATAACTGAGACGGAGTGTGTTTACTGCGCGGTACGGACTGTATTTATGTGTTTTGTGTGGATCTCAGAACAAACAGCGATTATTTCACTTGTACAGCATTAAACTGATGTGGTTTGTATAACTGAGACGGAGTGTGTTTACTGCGCGGTACGGACTGTATTTATGTGTTTTGTGTGGATCTCAGAACAAACAGCGATTATTTACTGTACAACATTAACTGATTGGTTTGTATAACTGAGACGGAGTGTGTTTACTGCGCGGTACGGACTGTATTTATGTGTTTTGTGTGGATCTCAGAACAAACAGCGATTATTTCACTGTACAGCATTAACTGATGGTTTGTATAACTGAGACGGAGTGTGTTTACTGCGCGGTACGGACTGTATTTATGTGTTTTGTGTGGATCTCAGAACAAACAGCGATTATTTCACTGTACAACATTAACTGATGGTTTGTATAACTGAGACGGAGTGTGTTTACTGCGCGGTACGGACTGTATTTATGTGTTTTGTGTGGATCTCAGAACAAACAGCGATTATTTCACTGTACAACATTAACTGATTGGTTTGTGTAACTGAGACGGAGTGTGTTTACTGCGCGGTACGGACTGTATTTATGTGTTTTGTGTGGATCTCAGAACAAACAGCGATTATTTCACTGTACAACATTAACTGACTGGTTGTGTATAACTGAGACGGAGTGTGTTTACTGCGCGGTACGGACTGTATTTATGTGTTTTGTGTGGATCTCAGAACAAACAGCGATTATTTCACTGTGCAACATTAACTGATTGGTTTGTATAATTGTGACGGAGAGTGTTTACTGCGCGGTACGGTCTGTATTTATGTGTTTTGTGTGTATGTTACACGATTCTTTGTTCGTATCATTCAATAAACGTTTGTATCAGTGTCCTAAATGTGGCACACTTACACGAGTCTTTGTTCGTATCATTCAATAAACGTTTGTATCAGTGTCCTAAATGTGGCACACTTACACGAGTCTTTGTTCGTATCATTCAATAATCGTTTGTATCAGTGTCCTAAATGTGGCACACTTACACGAGTCTTTGTTCGTATCATTCAATAAACGTTTGTATGAGTGTCCTAAATGTGGCACACTTACACGAGTCTTTGTTCGTATCATTCAATAAACGTTTGAATCATTGTCCTAAATGTGGCACACTTACACGTGTCTTTGTTCGTATCATTCAATAAACGTTTGTATCAGTGTCCTAAATGTGGCACACTTACACGAGTCTTTGTTCGTATCATTCAATAAACGTTTGTATGAGTGTCCTAAATGTGGCACACTTACACGAGTCTTTGTTCGTATCATTCAATAAACGTTTGTATCAGTGTCCTAAATGTGGCACACTTACACGTGTCTTTGTTCGTATCATTCAATAAACGTTTGTATCAGTGTCCTAAATGTGGCACACTTACACGAATCTTTGTTCGTATCATTGAATAAACGTTTGTATCAGTGTCCTAAATGTGGCACACTTACACGAGTCTTTGTTCGTATCATTCAATAAACGTTTGTATCAGTGTCCTAAATGTGGCACACTTACACGAGTCTTTGTTCGTATCATTCAATAAACGTTTGTCAGTGTCCTAAATGTGGCACACTTACACGAGTCTTTGTTCGTATCATTCAATAAACGTTTGTCAGTGTCCTAAATGTGGCACACTTACACGAGTCTTTGTCCGTATCATTCAATAAACGTTTGTATCAGTGTCCTAAATATTGCACACTTACACGAGTCTTTGTTCGTATCATTCAATAAACGTTTGTATCAGTGTCCTAAATGTGGCACACTTACACGAGTCTTTGTTCGTATCATTGAATAAACGTTTGTATCAGTGTCCTAAATGTGACACACTTACACGAGTCTTTGTCCGTATCATTCAATAAACGTTTGTATCAGTGTCCTAAATGTGGCACACTTACACGAGTCTTTGTCCGTATCATTCAATAAACGTTTGTATCAGTGTCCTAAATGTGGCACGTGTCGGCGCGGCCACAGAAACACGATGGTCAGCCGGCCACCATTTTTTGTGTGAGTGGGGGGGGGGGGGGGGAATTACCGGAGCCCGGGGACCGACTGTGTTGCATATGTTTTTGTTTTTCTCGGTAGTATTATCTGTCGACTGCACAAGTTAACCCCTTCAGACCAACCCCAAGTGACTGCAACTGAGAGTTACTCGTTCCAATCTAGCGTAAAGATTTTTTGCTGGGTCGCCCTTGCTGGGGGGCCAGAAAAAACTCTTCACCTGGGCCTCGAACATTGTAATTGTAATTTTATTTATCCTGTTGACCAATACATTGATATAGGACATGTCAATATAAAATTACACATTATAATAAAATAGAATATTAAATAAAGTAGAATATTATCTACTAAGTCAGTAGCCAATTTCTAAGAAATGTCAGTATAAAATTACACATTATTTAAATAAAATAGTATATTATCAACTAAATCAGTAACCAATTTCCAAGGAATTTTCATTCAGATAATCATCTATTGAATAATAGCACCCCTTAATAAGTAACTCCTTCAATTTTCTTTTTAAACTGGTTAATATTTTCTATTTGTTTGATATTATTAGGCAATTTGATGTAATAAATACAGCCTGCTACTGATGGTTTACTGTTGTAGATTTCTAAGTTATGCCCATATATATGATAATCTTTATTATTTCTTGTGTTATGTGTCTGTATTTGTTTATTTACAGTGCAGTTACGCTTTTCTTTTACATATAAGGTTGTTTCTTGAATGTATAACAAATATACTGTTAGTATCTTTAGATGTCTAAAACTATCTTTGCAAGATTCCAAGTGTTTTAACCCTGCAATGTACCTTACTGCCCTCTTTTGAAGAATAACAATTCTTCTAGTGAGTGCCTTAGCACTTTGTCCCCTTACGATGATTCCATATGAGAGAAAGGGATAGATCAATCCATAATATAACATTCTTCTTCTATTTAGATCGAGTAATTTTGATAGTCTAGTAATTAAAAATAGGTTTCTGCTGATTTTACTACAAGTCATTTCGACATGATCTTCCCAACTCAGGGTATTATCAATTACTACTCCCAGGAAATTAGTACTTTTTACATTTGCTATTTCACTATTCTTTATGCTGTCGGCGGCCATGGAAACACGTCCGAACTTACAGCGCTGATAGCGTATTTACGTTTTGTGCGTAACACCCATTTATTTTCGCTGGAAAACGGACAACAGCCATTGATTGGCGAGCCGCACACTGCTATTACAGTAAAACTGTCGTGACCTGCGAATCGCTTGACTCTGGCGAATTTTACCAGTGAATGTTGGTACACATGTTAGCATGCGCCGCACGGTTGGCAGTGGAAGCAAGTGTGGTCGGTTTTTATCATTTGTACTGCATGATGTGTGTCGAGGTTAGATGGTTTAAATGTAGTTTTATATTATTATGTGTGTTGTTGTAGCTGTGTCAACTATAGAAACTAATTGCTTAGTAAGATACGGTAACCTGTGGCAATATGTATAGATGAAGGTTTTGTCATTTCTCGCTACAAGAATGACAGAATATTACTGCCTTACACCAATTAAGTTGGGGTGTGAAGTGCGAGGTGTGGAGCTGAAAACAGAAGCTAGGCCGGAAGGTAAATAAGCTTTAATGTTATAACCATCATACGTAAACTGTCAATGGGAATTTATATGAACGTAATCAGCAACGTACCAACGCGCACGTACACAAACAATTTATATGAACGTAATCAGCAACGTACCAACGCGCACGTACACAAACAATTTATATGAACGTAATCAGCAACGTACCAACACGCACGTACACAAACAATTACATAGTTTCTAACCAAACAGTTTCTGTTCTTAAATTTCTGACTTCATATCGATTTATTATTATAATTATGTATATATAATTGTTCTTTTTTGCAGTTGTAGAGCAAATCAAGAAAGATGTCGCTCTTCACCGGTTGTTGGTGTTCAAAGATCAAGGTGTAATCAGTGGAGAGAGACATGTTTGAGATAAGCAGTTGGTTTTGGGAAATTGGAATCAACGTTTTACAAACACCTGAAGTCATCACATCCGGATGTATTCAGGGTGTCAAATGACCCTAATGAAGTCTACTGGAATGTTGTATTCACCGTGCATCGTTATATAACTGATTATCATTCACCAACAAATGCACAAAGATAATTTTTCACAAATTACTTTATTAAAGGATTTCCCCTATACGTATTTCGGCAAACTATATTGCCATCTTCAGGGGGTCATTTTTGGTTTGTACATAGACCAATGTACATGTGTCAATATTGGTTATTGTACCATCTATAAAATTGTATAAAAATTGTGTAAAGTTGTATTATAGTATTAAAATAGTACTAAAATAGCTTGTTAAACTTGATAGTAAGATAGTATTAAATTACATTTGCGGTAAAATTCGTAATTATTGGCAGTGCGGTCCGGTATGTTGTTCCTTGTCGGATATCTGTAGTGTTGTTGTGTGGAAGCACCTTCTCTCTCAGTGTCAGCGTTGCTTCTCAACGCTGACACTGAGAGAGAAGGATATCTGTAGTGTTGTTGTGTGGAAGCACCTTCTCTCTCAGTGTCAGCGTGGCTTCTCAACACTGACACAGAGAGAAGGTGCCTCCACACAACAACACTACAGATATCCGACAAGGAACAACATACCGGACCGCACTGCCAATAATTACGAATTTTACCGCAAATGTAATTTAATACTATCTTACTATCAATTTTAACAATTATTTTAGTACTATTTTAATACTATAATACAACTTTACACAATTTTTATACAATTTTATAGATGGTACAATATCCAATATTGACACATGTACATTGGTCTATGTACAAACCAAAATGACCCCCTGAAGATGGCAATATAGTTTGCCGAAATACGTATAGGGGAAATCCTTTAATAAAGTAATTAGTGAAAAATTATCTTTGTGCATTTGTTGGTGAATGATGATCAGTCTACTGGTATGGTTATGAGCTATGCATATGTAATCAGGAACAAAAAGACAAAATCAAAAAGATTTGAAGTTTTAAGGGGGCCAATTGGTAAATAGTTGCCAGTGCTTTGGAAGAGTTGCTGCTTCCACGTTCATGATATAAGTAATCATTGTCTTGAATTACTTTGACCCTGATGATGTAGGCACAGTCTAATGTGTTGAGATCATGGGCTGGATGACTGAGGGGTCATAGTTCTGTTGGGCCTGCTTTCCAATGTGGGACACACTGCGCCCCATCTTCAATACGTGCTGGGGGTCTTGCCACAGGGTTAAAGATGCCAGGGCATAAGCTGACCACTCAACTTCCTGTAGTAATGAAGTTCTGAATGAGTGGAACTATACCTCAAGTTCCCCATGTGCCTTCATGACATGCAGAGGGACTGCTTTACATTTACATTGGGGCTGCATGCTGCTCTGAAACTTAAGTAACGTTTTACCAATCAACTCAGTGTAACATACCGGAAGACTTGAATCTTCATCAACACTGTTGTGAGAACCGCAGATTGTGCAAAAGGAATCATTGTGCATGCAGAATCTGCCATCTGCAAAGAGAAACGTATGGGAAAGACTGTGGATGATCAGTGATCGACGAACTGGACCGATTCATCCTTTGATATATTCACATCATATTACACAAAAGAAGGTGAACTTCTAAATGGAAGTTTTGTTTGTAGCATTGTATTGTTTCTTGTGTATTCACAGTTTTTGAACCATTGCAGTTAAACGGTTTTTGAAACTTACAAGTAATGTGCAATAGATAAGGTTTCATAGGTCCTGAGAACCAATGACAAATCATTACAACTTCAACTGTAGTTCACTTATTCCACCGAAGTATCATCACTTTTCAACATAGTCCCCAAGCATGTTCATGCATTTGCCCCATCTTGGCACAAGTTTAGAAATTCTGTCACGATGGAAATAGGCCCTCGACAGTTGACGAGGCATGTGCACCATTTGACTGCTTAAACGAAGCAAGCTGTAATGCAGTTTGGGCCACTGAAGCAATAACTTGGCAGGTCACTGATTGCAAGATAATGGGGAAGTGAAAATGTCTCTTTATGAATGATTGTAAATTCTAGGGCCTGATTTCTGTTGTGACAGAATTTTTAAACTGGTTCCAAGGTGGGAGAGATGCATCTGTACTTGGGAATTTTGCTAAAAAATACTGATACTTCAGTTGAATAAATGAGCTACATTAAATGTTGTAATAAAGTGTCATTTAACTGTTATGATGTAGGGAATCTTGGTTGTTGAACATCACTTATACATTTGTAAGACGTCTGTTGTTGATGTAGTGTCTTGAATGTGTGTGAGTAATCAAAACTAGGTTTGAGTTTTATACATTGGTAGTATTCTGGATTGTGACACCTTATATCATTGTTATTAGATATGAACATTCTGCAGGAACTTGCTGCCACCTTCTTCAGGGCTAGAAGTGACCAAGTTGAATGCAGCATGTTTCTCTGCGACATTGTCCATAAGTTGACACTGTGCAGGTGACCTGTCTTAGTATAAAATAATAATTTATAAATTTATGTGTCTGTTAAAGACAATATGCTTCCGTTTGGGAATGACAAGTAACTACATCTGGGACTATGGCACACCACATGAGCGTGTTGCAACCGAGGAGGAATTTGATAGAATAACAAAGGACATCCATTATGAATTTGTAAGGGATGGAGGAAAAATTCAATATTCTCACAAGGTATGAAGCAGCATAGTACATTCTCACCATGGAGGCCCAGTTTCAGTCTTAGGTTGGTCCATGTGGGATTTGTGGCAGACACAGTGACACTGGGTCAGGTTTTTTTCCAACTACTTCGGTTTAACCATGTCACTGTCATTCTATGAATGCTCCATACTCATTTATTCATCACCAACTTATATAATTTTAGTAATTGACAGTGTTATTTAATAAGAACACTCACAAAAGGACTTAGACATGGAATGGCCATAGCTTTGATGGAGATTATTTCTAGAAGAATATGGTTACTTTAAAGTTTTATTTTTTATAAAAATGTGATTAAGTCTACATATTGTAACTTAAAATTCTCTGTTTTAATAATTAATTTATCAGTTTGTATTTGTTGTTATTTGCATAGTTCTTGTACATCTAATATATTAACACACTGTAGGCCATGCCATGGCTTGGGCAGTTAGTCGCTGGCCTCTCACCTCGGAGGGCCGGGTTCGATCCTGGGTCGGTCCATGTGGGATTTGTGGTGGACAACGTGGCACTGGGACAGGTCTTTCTCTGAGCACTTCAGTTTTCCCGTGTCAGTTTCATTCCATCAGTGCCCCATCACAGGTAAATGGGAAAAAACTAATCATCTTCATCATCGGGTTGCAGAATAAGCCTTAAAGGCTGCGGTGTGTCCGTTGCATCTGCTGCGAGGCCCTTCACAAAAAAATCACATTGTAAGGAAACTTCAGTAGGCCAGTTTGTAATACGGTTTTAGATGTCCTGAAACACATCTCTCCTGAATGAGGTTTTACATGTTTCTTCAAGAAAGCTTTAGGACTAGCGTAAAGCGGACCGTATTGACACCCTCTCCTAGTTTCTTTGAAATGCATGTTTATTATTGCATTTCATTTTGCATGTTATGTTTTTAAAATTTGATTATTATGTCAGGTACACACAAATCCCAACAAAATGAATTTTTTAGGGTGGCACGGAATATTTGTGAGTCCTCAGTATGGAATTTGCTTCATGTTACCATTCTGTCACCTTGAATTTTGAGATGTGTCCTAGATTTTTGGAAAATTTGTGCACACCTGATCTAAGTAAAGAAAATTTGGTAGTAACTGGGGGAAAAAAAAAAACAAAAGATTAACTCACCGTGTGAAAGTTTGTTGATGGAATTTACTGCTCTTTTAATTTGAACTGAAGATTGGTCTTGTTGAGGTGTATCAGTTGTGACATTTAGCAGTGGACTTACAAAATCCAGACTTAAAATACCTGTAAGGCCTGTTGTCCTGTGTGACCTGTCAAGATTCAAATTTTTGAAGCCAGTTGACTACCACTGTTTTCTATACAAAACGCAACCAAACCAAACTACTCACCACCTTCACCGTACACGTGTAACTGCCATCTTATTACTACAGTTCATACCTTGTACCTTTCTGTTGCATTTGTGCATGATACATCACGTCATCAGATTGTGAAAAGCCTTTATTTTGTTTTTTTTTTAATTGTCTGGGAATCAAAATTAGTTTTCTCAGTGCTCTCAAATTGTGCAGATTGTGTTTTGCTTGGCATTTATAAACTGTGAACAAATGCGCAAAGTGACTGTGTGAACCTGCCCAAATGAAAGACTTGCACAATTTCATCTACCTTCCATGAATCAGAAAGCAGTGGCTCAGATTGAAGCTGTTTGATGACAAAGCAGTGAGAGTGATCAAGAACAAATATTTGTTGATTGTCAGTCTTGAGCAGTGGGGGCTGAAGGGATCAAAGCACAGCCCACCTGCAACCACAGCACTTACAGCTCCACCTTCTGGCTACGTGCTGTGGTTTTACTTGGTCTGTCTGGGTAAAAGTTTGGATAGTACCTTTATAATTTGCATGATAACTTTGCCATGTCACTGTCAGTGCTGTATAATCAATGCACTGAGAAACTTTCACATAAATCATTTGCTCTGGAGGTTAATTATCATGACTGATATGTTAATGATTTTATTCAGTCAGTCCAAATTTCACATTTATTATAATTTGTTATTTATTCTTGTCCTTCTGCTCACTGCTATATAACCTGTTCAGCTGAGATAGTGCTGGTAATCCTTTCATTCTGTAGATGCATGCGCGCGCACACACACACACACACAACAGGTTCGTTTTATGCATAGTTGGGCTCATGAAAACACCACTTAAAGCAATTCTGCTTTAAGCAAGGCATTTCCTGTCACAAGAAATATGGGTTGGTGAGGAGCAGGGTGGTGTGTAGTACCAATGACATTAATTATTTGTGCAGAAAATGTGTCATTGCTCAAATCTGCCAGCTAATTGTATTAAAAGCCAGTTTTATTGCACTGCAGAACTCAATGTTATGAAGAGACTGAACACATTGCTTATGTTTGCATTCCCTACTCTGATTTTCAGCCATGAGTAGACACATCACATCATTGTTCTTTCTAAAGAGCAGTACGTCAGACAACAACATATTATTGCAACATAGATTTTGAATACACTAATTTAAAAGTTTAAGGGTGATGTTCAAACTGTTATCATGAACTGTTTAAGGGTGATGTTCTAACAGTTATCATGAGCTGTTTAAGGGTGATGTTCTAACAGTTATCATGAGCTGTTTAAGGGTGATGTTCTAACAGTTATCATGAGCTGTTTAAGGGTGATGTTCTAACAGTTATCATGAGCTGTTTAAGGGTGATGTTCTAACAGTTATCATGAACTGTTTAAGGGTGATGTTCTAACAGTTATCATGAACTGTTTAAGGGTGATGTTCTAACAGTTATCATGAGGTGATTAAGGGTGATGTTCTAACAGTTATCATGAGCTGTTTAAGGGTGATGTTCTAACAGTTATCATGAGCTGTTTAAGGGTGATGTTCTAACAGTTATCATGAGCTGTTTAAGGGTGATGTTCTAACAGTTGTCATGAGATGTTTAAAGTTGATGTTCTAACAGTTGTCATGAGCTGTTTAAGTTTGATGTTCTAACAGTTATCATGAGCTGTTTAAGGGTGATGTTCTAACAGTTGTCATGAGCTGTTTAAGGTTGATGTTCTAACAGTTATCATGAGCTGTTTAAGGGTGATGTTCTAACAGTTGTCATGAGATGTTTAAAGTTGATGTTCTAACAGTTGTCATGAGCTGTTTAAGTTTGATGTTCTAACAGTTATCATGAGCTGTTTAAGAGTGCTGTTCAAACTGTTATCATGAGCTGTTTAAGGGTGCTGTTCAAACTGTTATCATAAGCTGTTTAAGGTTGATGTTCTAACTGTTATCATGAACTGTTTAAGGTTGATGTTCTAACAGTTATCATGAGCTGTTTAAGGGTGATGTTCTAACAGTTATCATGAGCTGTTTAAGGGTGATGGTCTAACAGTTGTCATGAACTCACTGGTGATCACTGACATGCCAGCAGCAATTAAAGCTTATAAATAACGGACATAAGTAATGATGTCATAGACTGCAGCATTGAACTGTGCACATAGTGCACAGTTTATTTATTTTATGTGTATTATGCAGAATTCTTTTGTTGTTGTTATTGTTATAAATAATGTATGTTATAGTGCTTATTTGCTTCAAGTAATGTCTTATTGGTTGTTCAGGAATCATTTGCAGGAGTGTGGATCATGAGCAGGAGAGCAGGAGAAAATGTCAGACGTGCACAAGATTGAAACCATTTTGTGTTGGAAAGTTTGTACTGCACACAGATATGATCCCTGGCAGTGCAAGGAATTTATGCATATACTTAGTTCTCAATGTTTGGGCTCTGTAATATGGGGGGGGGGGGGTGAATTGATTGGAAACTTTCCTGTTGAAAACAAATTCAGGGTTCATGGATGTGATAGCTCAGAAGTGTGGGGAATTTGTTACATAAATTTTCCTCTGAAATGTGGTCCATATATATATATATATATGTATATATGGAAACTGACAAAAGTGACTTGGTTAATGTGTATCTCCTGTATGCATATATACATCCTTTGACGTACTAGGTGCCATTACAGGCTGACACATACTTCCATTGTCACTACGAAATTAGCCCATAGAGCATAAATAACTGAGAATGGTACGTGTTGTGTTAATTAAAAGGTGGGTACTCAAATCACAGGGAACACATTTATAAAAATGCGTGCTGCAAATTGAGCATTCTTGTTTGAATATCAGCATGTGTTACAGTGGGAAGAGGGAGACTTTATCATCTCTGACTACCTGGCAGTTGGTCATGAAGCCACACCTGACACTCAGCTCCCCAGAGCTGTTGTTGGTTTACGGTCTTGCATCGCACTACCATACAGGGAACTGTGCCACCAGCCAAGTGACATTCCAGTGTCAATTTGTATTGTTTTTTTTTGAGTGTTAAAGTGTATGTTGCATATGTTATGAACACACCTATAACCGAGACGGAGAGTGTTTACTGCGCGGTACGGACTGTATTTATGTGTTTTGTGTGGATCTCAGAACAAACAGCGATTATTTCACTGTACAGCATTAACTGACTGGTTTGTATAACTGAGACGGAGTGTGTTTACTGCGCGGTACGGACTGTATTTATGTGTTTTGTGTGGATCTCAGAACAAACAGCGATTATTTCACTGTACAACATTAACTGACTGGTTTGTATAACTGAGACGGAGTGTGTTTACTGCGCGGTACGGACTGTATTTATGTGTTTTGTGTGGATCTCAGAACAAACAGCGATTATTTCACTGTACAACATTAACTGACTGGTTTGTATAACTGAGACGGAGTGTGTTTACTGCGCGGTACGGACTGTATTTATGTGTTTTGTGTGGATCTCAGAACAAACAGCGATTATTTCACTGTACAGCATTAACTGACTGGTTTGTATAACTGAGACGGAGTGTGTTTACTGCGCGGTACGGACTGTATTTATGTGTATTGTGTGGATCTCAGAACAAACAGCGATTATTTCACTGTACAGCATTAACTGACTGGTTTGTATAACTGAGACGGAGTGTGTTTACTGCGCGGTACGGACTGTATTTATGTGTTTTGTGTGGATCTCAGAACAAACAGCGATTATTTCACTGTACAACATTAACTGACTGGTTTGTATAACTGAGACGGAGTGTGTTTACTGCGCGGTACGGACTGTATTTATGTGTTTTGTGTGGATCTCAGAACAAACAGCGATTATTTCACTGTACAGCATTAACTGACTGGTTTGTATAACTGAGACGGAGTGTGTTTACTGCGCGGTACGGACTGTATTTATGTGTTTTGTGTGGATCTCAGAACAAACAGCGATTATTTCACTGTACAACATTAACTGACTGGTTTGTATAACTGAGACGGAGTGTGTTTACTGCGCGGTACGGACTGTATTTATGTGTTTTGTGTGGATCTCAGAACAAACAGCGATTATTTCACTGTACAGCATTAACTGACTGGTTTGTATAACTGAGACGGAGTGTGTTTACTGCGCGGTACGGACTGTATTTATGTGTTTTGTGTGGATCTCAGAACAAACAGCGATTATTTCACTGTACAACATTAACTGACTGGTTTGTATAACTGAGACGGAGTGTGTTTACTGCGCGGTACGGACTGTATTTATGTGTTTTGTGTGGATCTCAGAACAAACAGCGATTATTTCACTGTACAGCATTAACTTACTGGTTTGTATAACTGAGACGGAGTGTGTTTACTGCGCGGTACGGACTGTATTTATGTGTTTTGTGTGGATCTCAGAACAAACAGCGATTATTTCACTGTACAGCATTAACTGACTGGTTTGTATAACTGAGACGGAGTGTGTTTACTGCGCGGTACGGACTGTATTTATGTGTTTTGTGTGGATCTCAGAACAAACAGCGATTATTTCACTGTACAACATTAACTGACTGGTTTGTATAACTGAGACGAAGTGTGTTTACTGCGCGGTACGGACTGTATTTATGTGTTTTGTGTGGATCTCAGAACAAACAGCGATTATTTCACTGTACAGCATTAACTGACTGGTTTGTATAACTGAGACGGAGTGTGTTTACTGCGCGGTACGTACTGTATTTATGTGTTTTGTGTGGATCTCAGAACAAACAGCGGTTATTTCACTGTACAGCATTAACTGACTGGTTTGTATAACTGAGACGGAGAGTGTTTACTGCGCGGTACGGACTGAATCTTCATATTCATTCTAATGTTTAAGCCTGCGGAGTTGCTTCGTGCGCTGCAAGAAGCTGCAATCTGAAACGCGAAGAGAGGTTCCGCTGTCACAGACAGACGTCATGTGCAGCTGCAAGTGACAATATTACCTTGTCAGCAGAAGAAACACAAAGTTTCCACTAAGATGCACATAACCTCCAGCCGCACGTTCAGCAGACATGAGAACCGTTCTATTACATCTCGTGCGTGAGAAGGGTAGTGACCGGCTGTGAGCTTCATTGAACGGACCAATCAGAACGACGCAGACGGTGTACTGTGGTCAGTCAGCTTCTTGTTTAGTTCAAAATTGTACATATATATATTTTGCTTTGTTCGTCCGAGCGTATTATATAACAGTAACAACAAAAGCGGCCTAGACCGTATTGTTCTGCAGACATTTGCACAGTAGGCAAACGTCTGCTAACCAATCTTGGTCGTCCCTCTCTGTCTTCCCAAAGCTCCGAATTTCCAGTTTCTCCCATCTTCTTCCTTTGTCTGTGTGACGTTTTCCCTAACGTCCCCAGAGTCGGTCTGGACATTTCGGAGAACAGAAACATTCCTTTGTGTCGGATATCGAACCATGTACCGTCGAGACCGTGGCCTAGTCACTGTGCCAACTGAGCTATCCCGAATGATAAGAATATGGGGTAAATTTCATAATGAGATCTGCGCTTTTCTGGGATATTACGCGGCATCGTGTGGTAATTGTTTACCGACGTTTCGGACAACGTATCGGTCCCATCTTCACGTGTCAAGAGTCCGAGTAGGAAAGAAAGAAAGCCAGCAACCTATAAAGTAGATCATGGAAAGTACGGCGGGGTAGCAATCAGTAGGCGTGATGACAGCCAATAGGGTAGAACCAGGGTGAGGGAGTGGTGGATAGAGACATCGTAAAGCTGCTGGGGGTACCGAAAATGCAAACAGCTAAGACAGCTGGAAAAAACATATACAAATACAATACAATATACAATACAAATACAATACAATATACAATACAAATAAACCAACAGTAAACATTAAAAATAAAAATAAATAAATTAGAAGAAGAAAAAATCAAAACGGGGGGGGGGGGGGGGGGGGGGGAAGAAGACACGTAAAGTGGCTAGTGAGATACCTGGGCGAGAACCGTTCTCAGGGTGGCCAGTCGCTGCCAGTGAAGCAGGGTGAGAATAATGGGAGAAAAATATAAGGAATGCAACAATAACAGGGAAGGGAAGTAAACGAATGTATTTATTACAAAGAGGGAATTATAAATAACTATCGAAATACATGAAAGTACAAAAATTACCACTCAACGCCGCGTAACATCCCAGAAGAGCGCAGATCGCATCAACATCGCGGCGGAAGCCTGACATCAAATTTCGTAATATCTCTGTCAGTCGTGAGGCAGATACAGGCCATCCCTTTGGGATTTACAAAGGTTTGCTTAGCCCAACGCCGTGGCAGACAATGACAGAAGGCTTGCACATGAGGGTTACAGGTTTGAAACCCGTTGGGGGCAAGTCTGCATTGTGGCTTGTCCGTCTGTTGCTGTGGTCAGCTGTGACAGATTGTGTAGAACTGAACCGAGTCTGTGTCTAGGCCCTAAGTGTGCGTGTTTATGAACACGTTGTAGGTCACCGCCACGTCTAGCGTAGGTCGAGGCTCAATCTCAACTGTATCCAAGTGAAGTACATGAAGCAGTGTTGTTTAAAAACTGAATAAATTTCCCGATTTTTATAGAACCTGAAAGTTCATTACCGTATTCACAATATATTGCCACTTTTCCTGATTCAGATAAATCCATTCCACACTCTCACATCCAAGTTATTTAAAATTCGTTTTAATATTATCCCGGTTTCTATGCTCAGGTCTTCAGTTATTTCGCGTTTTTCAACCAACATTGTTATGCATTTCTACAAGACTCTGACGAAGGCGTATCAAGTAGCTTTGCCTCTCGGGCTCACCTGAGTAGGTGTTGTTCTTTAAGCCTGAAGACGCCAACCGATCCTGTCCCCGAAACGCAGAGTTTTTACTATTTATTTCTATCAATTTTATTCTTCGTAAACAACAGACGCTCATGAGATACCAGAAGGCAAATAAACGTAAAATTCATTATGCATTTCTTACCTCCAATTTGCGCTGCATGTAGCAACTACGTGACTTCACTACGATCACGGTACGGTGAACAGTCACAGTCACGAAGCTCCTAGTCATGCAGTTTCTCACCCCTCCTGTCAATTCCTCTCTCCGCTCTCTGTTCAGTTTCTTTGCTTGCCTTACGGCAGGGGTGTGCAAACTATTTTAGAGACGTGCCGGAAAGTAAATATTTTAGGCTTCACTGCCCAACACAGCATGTACAGACATGTACAAAAGATCATAAAACAGTATATTCACAAATTTATTTATTATCAGAAAGGCTACAAAGTTAAGTAATGTCAAAAGCATTGTGAACTTAACTCTGTTCTCCAATTTGCTATGACATTATAAGAAACGGACTGCTGGTTTCAAAGTTTGATACGTCGTTGGCGGGCCGGATAAAATGAAGACACGGGCCAACGCGGACTGTAGTTTGCCTACCCCTGCCTTAGGGGATGAATTTAAAAGTGTTTGGACAGCAGCGTTGGGTGTCAACAGTAGGGTCTTCGGGGATACGACTGTGCACTTTGCACCAGCATTCTGGTTGAACTTGCTGCCTCTGAATTCAAGCTTCCGCCGCGATGTTGATGAAATCTGCGGTCTTATTGGATATTACGCGGCGTCATGTGGTAATTGTTTACCGACGTTTCGGGAACAACGTATCGGTCCCATCCTCACGGGTCAAGAGTCAGAGTGGGTAAGCTCTCTGTCTTGAGAACAGAACAGCTGAATATGTAGGCAGTAGGTTTCTCCGAAACGTTGGTATCCATTTTCAAAACTGGACGGTGTCACAGCTCGAAGACAGCCATGTCAGTGTGAGGTACTTTCGTTGCATTTAAATTTTAGAGCCCGGTAAAACCACGGGATAGTTGAGATATGACAGTGGGACCTCCCGAATACTAAACATTGCTACATACTTAGTGGGCGCGTTCGGACAGTTTCTGTTCATTTCGTTGTTCTTTGTGACGACGACGTCTCACGCAAAGCGTCTTGCTTGATCAGGCGGTTAGTCGCCGGCCTCCCACCGCGCAGGCCCAGGTTCGATCTCGGATCAGTCCACGTGGGATTTGTGGTGGACAAAACGAACCTGGGACAAGTTTCTCCCCCGAGTATTTCGGTTTACCCCTGTCAGTTTCATTTCACCGGTGCTCCATTACTTCGAAAAACGAAAAAAAACTGATCATCTTTCTCTTCTTCTTCATCACAAGAGTTGCACAATAAGCCTTAAGTCTGCGGTGCGTCCGTAGCTTCTGCTGCGGGGCCCTTCACCACAAAAAAGAAGCGTCTTGCTTTACCTGTCTTTCAAAACCTGACGAAACCACTAATTTGTATTTTAAATGGCGAAGACTTCAGGAGTGAAACTTTGTCTTATGTCCTCTCAAGTACGGTTTTGTGCGAGATCCTGTAAGCATAATGATATACACTGCAGTGTCACAGCCGTTCCGTCCCTCCTGCCG
>JAJKFL010000088.1:0-11083 GCA_021186555.1 Reticulitermes speratus
AAAATTTTTAAATTTAAGTTAAATTAAGGGAAAAATTTTAAACCCAAAATTTTTTTAAAATTTTTTTAAAAATTTTAAAATATTTTTATTTTTTCCCAAAACCCTTTTTAAATTTAAAAAAATAAAAAATTTTTAAATTAACCCAAAAATTAACCCTTTTTTTTTTTAAAAAAAAACTTTTTTTTTTTCAATTAAAAATAAATGCCCTTTTAAAAAATTTAATTTTTTTTTTTAAAAAAAAATTTAAAAAAATCTTTTTCCCTTTTTTTGAATTTAAAAAAAGTTTTTTTAAAAAAACCTTAAAAAAAAATGGGTTTTTTTTTGAAGGTAATTTTTTACCCTAACCTTTTCCTTTTAAATTAAAAAATAAAAATTTTTTACCTTTTTTTCCCTTAAAGGAACCAAATTTTTCCGAAGGGGGGAAATAAATTTTTTTACGAAAGTTGTTTTTTACTTAACCCTGAAAAATAAAATAAAAATTTAAATTTTTCAACCCTTTTCAAAATAATTTTTTTCCTTTTTTTTTTTTTAAATTAAAAATTTTTAAATTTTTCCCTTTTTTAAAAATTTTCCAATTTTTTAAGACTAAAAAAGTAAAATTATTACATTGTTTAAAAACAAAAACCCCAATTTTATTTTCTCTTTTGTTTTCCCAAAAAAATAAAAAATTTTT
This sequence comes from Reticulitermes speratus, assembly GCA_021186555.1. Lineage (NCBI taxonomy): Eukaryota > Metazoa > Arthropoda > Insecta > Blattodea > Rhinotermitidae > Reticulitermes > Reticulitermes speratus. The sequence continues at coordinate 674 of JAJKFL010000088.1, forward strand.
TACCTAAAATTTTAAAATTACTTTTTTTAAAGTTGTTTTAAAAATTTAATTTAAAAAAAAAACTAATTTCAAAATTTGGGGGGTTTTTTTCCCCCCAAATTTTAAAACTAAACTTTTTGTTTTGAAATAAAAAAGAATTTTAAAACCTACTTTTGGAAGCTGAAACGCTAAAATTTCAAATGTGTTTCTGGAACGTCATGTCTAGAACTAAATTTTATACCTATCCATTATTCCTATTGTCAGAACTAAAGAACCCATAATTATTCACCTCTTTTATTCCTCAACATATGAGACAAAATATTTTTAACTGTAAGGGGTTGATATTATAGCTTTAATCAGAAAATCGTTTTACTTCAACTTTAACCAAGAAAAGACATCAATAGTATACAAAACTATTAGACAGCTCGGTTTACTTAAAACCCCAAATTTAAAAAAACAATAATCTGTTTAACGGTTAAAGTTAGAATGTTAAAAATTAACGTTTTGAAGCTGAAAACGCTTAAAATTCAAAGTTTTTCCGGAACGCTATGTCCCAAGAATAAATTTTAGACACTATCCATTATTCCTATGTCAAAAACTAAAGAAACCAAAAGTTTGTATTTCACTCTTCTGATTTCCCCAACATTAGACACAATATTTTTACTCGTAATGGGGTTTGATTTATGTACTTTAAACAGCAAAGTTCGTTTTACTTCAACTTAAACCAATGAAATGAAAATCATAATGTAACAAAACTATAAAACAGGTTTGGTTTTACCTTACCCAAATTTTACAAACAATAATCTTGTTTACGGGTTTAAAATTAAAGTTTAAATTAACGTTGAAAACTGAAAAAGCTTAAAATTTTCAAATGTTTTTCTCGGAACCGCCATGTTAGAACTAAATTTTGTTACACGTTCCATTATTCATTGTCAAGATACTAAAGAACCCATAGTTGTATTTACACTCTTTCTGATTCCCAACATATGAGACACAATATTTTTACTCGTGGGGTAGATATTAGTAGCTTTAATCAGCAAAGTTCGTATTTACTTCAACTAAACCAATGAATTGACTCATATTATACAAACTTTAACAGGCTGGGTTTTACCTTACCCTAAATTTTACAAAATAATCTTGTTACGGTTAAAGTTAGAATTGTTTAAAAACACGTTTTGGAAGCCCAAAACCTAAAAATTTAAAAAGTGTTTTTTTCTGGAACGTTATGTACAATACTAAATTTTAGTACACGTATCCATATTCCAAATTTTCTGATACTAAAAACGCCTAGTTTATTTCACTTTTTATTCCTCAACATATGAGACACAATTTTTTACTCGTAAAGGGGAGATATATGTAGCTTTAATCAGCAAAGTTCGTTTTTTACTTCAACTTAAACAATGAAATGACATCATTGTAACAAACTATTAGACAGGCCGGGGTTTTTCCTACCTAAATTTATAAAACAAAAACTTGTTTAACGGTTTAAAAGTTTGAATGTTAAACTCTAAAAATTTTGAAAACTGAAAACGCTTTAAAATTTAAATGTGTTTTCCCGAAAAGCCATGTTTAGAACTAAATTTTATTACACGTATCCATTATTCCTATTGTCAAGAATACTAAAACTCATATTGTATTTCACTTTTTTGATTCCTCAACATATGAGACACAAATTTTTATATCGTAAAGGGGAATATTATGTAGCTTAAAATCAGCAAAATTGTTTTTACTTCAACTTAAACCAAATGAAATGAAATCATATGTATACAAAACTATTAACAGCTCGGGTTTTACCTTCCCTAAATTTATAAAACAATAATCTTGTTTACGGTTAAAGTTAGAATGTTTAAAAATTAAAGGTTTTGAAGCTGAAAACGCTTAAAAATTTTAAATGTGTTTGAAGTCTATTCTAAGAACTAAATTTGTACACGTATAATATTCTTGTCAAGATACTAAAGAACGCCATAGTTGTATTTCACTCTTTCGATTCCTCACATATAGACACAATTTTTATTTAAGGGGGTAATTTAGTAGCTTTAATCAGCAAAGTTCGTTTTTACTTCAACTAACAATGAAATAATATATTATACAAAACTATAGAAGTCGGGTTTCTTCCTAAATTATACAAAATAACTTGTTACGGTTAAGTTAGATTGTTAATTTACGTTTGGAAGCTGAAAACCTTAAAATTTCAAATGTGTTTCTAAACGTCTATGCTAAGAACTAATTTTATACACGTATCCATTTTCCCATTGCAGATACTAAAAAGCATAGATTTTTTCACACTTCTGATTCCACATAGAGACAAATATTTTACTCTAAGGGGGTAGATATATGTAGTTAACACAAAGTTGTTTTTACTTCACTTAAACAAGAATAATATATTATACAAACTTTAGACAGCTCGGTTTACCTTTTCCTAAATTATAAACAATAATCTTGTTACGGTTAAATTAGATGTTCAATTAAGGTTTTAGGCTGAAAACCTAAAATTTCAAATGTGTTTTCCCCGAACGTCTATGCTAAGAATAATTTAGTAACGTTATATTCTATGTCAGTCTAAAAACCCCTATTTATTCACTCTTCTATTCTCAACTATGAACACAATTTTTTACTGTAGGGGTAGATATTATGTGCTTTAATCACAAAGTTCGTTTTTACTTCAATTAAACCAATTTAATACATCATAGTATAAAAACTATTAACAGGCTCGGGTTTACCTACCCTAAATTTAAAACAATAATCTGTTTACGGTAAGTTAGATTGTAAATTAAGTTTTGAGCTGAAACGCTTAAAATTCAAATGTGTTTTTCGGAACGTCTAGTCTAGACTAATTTAGTAACTATCCATTATTCCTATTTCAAGATACTAAAGAACGCCATAGTTTATTCACTCTTTTGATCCTCAACATATGAGACATATTTTTCTCTAAGGGGAATATTATGTAGCTTAATCAGCAAGTTCGTTTTACTCACTTAACCAATAAATGACATCAATGTTACAAACTTAGACAGCGGGTTTACCTTACCCTAAATTAAAAACAATACTTGTTTTCGGTTAAGTTAGTTTAAAATTACGTTTGAAGCTGAAAACCTTAAAATTTCAAATGTGTTTTCTCGGAACGTCTATGTCTAGAAACTAATTTTAGTACACGTATCCATTATTCCTATTGTCAAGATACTAAAGAACGCCATAGTTGTATACATCTTTCTGATTCCTCAACATATGAGACACAATATTTTTACTTGTAAGGGGGGGAGATATTACGTAGCTTTAATCAGCAAAGTTCGTTTTTACTTCAACTTAAACCAATGAAATGACATCATATGTATACAAAACCTATTAGACAGGCCGGGTTTTACCCTTTCCCAAATTTATACAAAAATAATCTTGTTTTACGGTTAAAGTTAGAATTGTTTAAAAATTTAACGTTTTGGAAGCTGAAAACGCTTAAAAAAAATTTTAAATGTGTTTTCTCGAACGTCCCATGTCTAAGAACTAAAAATTTTTAAAACGTACCATTATTCCTATTGTCCAATACTAAAGAACGCCATAGATTTATTTTACCCTTTCTGATTCCTCAACATATGAGAACAAAATTTTTACTCGTAAGGGGGGTAGATATTATGTAGCTTTAAATCAGCAAAGTTCGTTTTTAAATTCAACTTAAACCAATGAAAGACATCATATGTATACAAAACTATTAGACAGGCTCGGGTTTTACCTTACCCTAAATTTATAGAACAATAATCCTTGTTTACGGGTTTAAAATTAGAATAGTTACAATTAAGCGTTTTAGGGAAACTGAAAACGCTTAAAAATTTCAAATGTGTTTTCTCGGAACGTCTATGTCTAAGAATAAATTTTTGTACAAAGTATCCATTATTCCTATTGTCAAGATACTAAACAACCCATAGTTTATTTCACTCTTTCTGATTCCTCAACATATGAGACACAATATTTTTACTCGTAAGGGGGTAGATATTATGTAGCTTTAATCAGCAAAGTTCGTTTTTACTTCACTTAAACCAATGAAATGAACATCATATGTATACAAAACTATTAGAAAAGGCTCGGGTTTTACCTTACCCTAAATTTATACAAACAATAAACTTGTTTACGGTTAAAGTTTGAATTGTTAAAATTCAACGTTTTGGAAGCTGAAAACGCTTAAAAAATTCAAATGTGTTTTCTCGGAACGTCATGTCTAAGAACTAAATTTTATTACACGTATCCATTATTCCTATTGTCAAGATACAAAGAACCCATAGTTGTATTTCACTCTTTTGATTCCTCCCAAAATATAGACACAATATTTTTTACTCGTAAGGGGGTAGATATTATGTAGCTTTAATCAGCAAAGTTCGTTTTTACTTCAACTTAAACCAATAAAAAGACCATATGTTACAAAACTATTAAACAGTCGGGTTTACCTTACCCTAAATTTAAAAACAAACAATAACTTTTTTTCGGTTTAAAATTAGAATTGTTAAAACAGTTTTGGAAGCGAAAACGCTTAAAAAATTCAATGGTTTTTCCCCCGGCGTCCATGCCCAAAAACTAAATTTTATTAAACTATCCATTATTCCTATTGTCAAGATACAAAAAAACCCCATAGTTTTATTCACTGTTTTTGATTCCTCAACATATGAGACACAATATTTTACTCGTAACTTGGTAGATTTATGTAGCTTTAATCACAAAGTTCGTTTTACTTCAACTTAAACCAATGAAATGACATCATAAAGTATACAAAACATTAGACCCGGCTCGGGGTTTTAACTTACCCAAATTTATACAAACAATAAACTTTTACGGTTAAAGTTAGAATTTTTTAAAACTCTAAAGTTTGGAAGCTGAAAACGGGTTTTAAATTTTCAAAGTGTTTTCTCGGGAAAGTCCATGTCTAGAGAACTATATTTATTACACGTATCCATTATTCCTATTGGGCAAGATACTAAAGAACTCCATAGTTTATTTCACTATTTTTGATTCCTCAACATATGAGACACAATTTTTTTTACCGTAACGGGGTAGATAATTATTAGCTTTAATCAGCAAAGTTCTTTTTTACTTCAACTAAAAACCAAAGAAATGAAATCATATTTTACAGAAAAATTTGACAACTCGGTTTTTCCTTTCCTAAATTAAAAAAAACAATAATCTTTTACGGGTTTAAAATTAGCATTGTTCAATTTAAAGTTTGGAAGCTGAAAACGCTTAAAAATTTTAAATGTTTTTTCTAAAATCAAAGTCAAGAAAAAATTTTTTACACATCCCTTTTTATTTTGAATAAAAAATTGATTTATTTCTGATTCCCCAACAAAAACACAATATTTTTACTTTAAAGGGGGAAATTATGTAGTTTAATCACAAAGTTCGTTTTTACTTAAATTAAACCAATAAATGACATCATATGTATACCCCAAAATATTAGCAGGCTCGGGTTTTACCTTACCCTAAAAATTTATACAAACAATAACTTGTTTACGGTTAAAGTTTTGAATTGTTTAATTTAAACGTTTTTTAAGCTTTAAAAAAAATTAAAAATTTTCAAATGTTTTTTCTCGGGGAAATCTATGTCAAAACAAAATTTTTGTACCGATCCATTATTCATTTCAAGAAATAAAGAACCCTAGTTGTATTTCACTCATCTGATTCCCAACCTATGAACACAATATTTTACCGTTGGGGGGAAATTTTTTAGCTTTTAATCACAAAGTTCGTATTTACTTCAACTAAAAACCCAAATTTAATGACATCATATTTTATACAAAACTTTAGACAGGGTCGGGTTTTCCTACCCCCCAAATTTAAAAACAATAACTTGTTTACGGGGTTTAAATTAAAATTTAAAATCAAAGTTTTGAAGCTAAAACCTTAAAAATTTCAAATTTTTTCCGGAACGCTAGCTTTCAAAAATTTTTTTTTCCTATCCATATTCCTTGTCAAATACTAAGAACCCATAGTTTAAATTTTACCTTTTTGATTCCCAACTATGAACACAATTTTTTTTACCCCGTTTCCCGGGGGGAGTATTATGTAGCTTTAAACCCGCAAAGTTCGGGTTTTTTCTTCAACCTAAACCCAAAGGGAAAAGGGAAAACAAATGTATACAAAATATTTGACAAAAATCGGGGGTTTTTCCCTTTTTTCCCCCAAATTTTTAGAAAAAATAATCTTGTTTAAAAGGGTTTTTTTAAAATTTTGATTGTTTCAATTAACGTTTTGCAACTAAAAAACCTTTTAAAAATTTCAAAGTAATTTCCCCTGAACGTCAGTCTAAGAACTAAAATTTTTTTACAAAATTTTTTTTTAAAACAAAAAAACCCATTTTTTTAAAAATTTTTTATTTCAAAAAACCTAAAATTAAAAAATTTTTTAAAAAAAAAAATTTTTTTATCCAAAATAAAAATTAAACAAAAATAAAATTTAAAATTAAAAAAAAAATTTTAACAAAATTTTTAAAAAATTTTTTTTTTTTTAAATTTTAAAAAATTAATTTTTTAAAGTAAATTTTTAAGTTTTTTCAAAAAAAATTAAGTTTTTTTATTTTTTCCATTTAAAATTAAAACAAAGTTTTTAAATTTTTTTTAAAAAAAGAACCCCAAAATTTTTTTTCCTTTTTTTTTAAAAATGGAAAAAAAATTTTTTCTTTTTAAAAAAAATACTTTAAAAAAAATATAAAACCGGGTTTTCCCCTTTTTAACAAAAAAATTTTTTTTTTAAATTTATTTTAAAAATAAAAAATTTTTTTTAAATTTTTTAACGTTTGAAAAAATTTTTTTAAAAAATTTTTTTTAATTTTTTAAACCCTTTTACCTTTTTATTCCCAAAATGAAAAAAAACCCCCCTTTTTAAAAAATTTTTTCTTTAATTTAAAAATTTTTTTTTTTTTACCCCAAAAAAATAAATGAAAAAATTTTAAAAATTTTTTACCCTTTTTTTTTAAAAAAAATTTTAAAAATAAATTGGTTTTTCCCCTTTTTAAAAAATTTAAAAAAAACGTTTTTTAACAAAATTTTAAAAAAATTTTTCCCAAAACCTTTTAAAAAAAAATTTTAAAAAAAATTTTTAAAATTTTTATTACAAAATAAATTTTTTATTGAACCAAAAGGAAAATTTTTATCAAAATTTTTTTTAAATTTTAAAAAATTATTTTTAAAACAAAAGGGTTTTTTTTTTCCCCCAAAAAAAAAAAAAACCTTTTTTAAAAAATTTTTAAAAACCTTTTACTAAATTAAAAATTTTTAATTTTACTTTAAGTAAAGCAAAAATTTAAAAAAACTAAACTTATTTAAAAAAATTTTTTCCTAATTTTTAAAATTATTTCCCAAAAACCCTTTTTTTTTTTTTTAAACAAAAAAAAAACCCTTTTTTTCCCAATTTGAAATTTTTTTAACAAAGGGGAAAAAAAATTTTAACAAAAAAGGGTTTTTTTTTCCCTTTAAAAACAAAATTTTTTTAAAAAAAAAATTTTTCCCCTTTTTTTTAAAAAAAAATTTAAAGTTTTTAAAAAAAAAATTTAAAAATTTTAAATTTTTCCCAAAAAAAAATTTTTTTTCCCAACAAATTAAAAATTTTTTATTTTTAAACCCAAAACCCCTTGAAAACTTTTTTTTCTAAAAGGGGGGGAAATTTTTTTATTTAAAATTTTTTTTTTAAAAATTTTAAAAATTTTTTTTTTCAAAATTTAAACTGTTTTTTCCCCAATTTTTAAAAAAAAAAAAAGGGGTTAAATTAAAATTTTTAAAAAAAATTTATAAAAAATAATTTTTACGGTTTAAAGTTTAAAAGTTAAAATTAAATTTTTAACTGAAAACCCCTTTAAAAAATTTAAATGTTTTCTGAACTCTGTTACAACTATTTTAGACACGAACCATTATTTTTTTCAAATATTAAGAAGCCATAGGTTTTTCCTTTTTATTCCTCAACAATGAGAACAATATTAATCAAGGGGTATTATGTAACTTAAAGCCAAGTTTGTTTTAAATTTATTAAACAATAAATACTTTAGTATAAATTTAAAAAAAAATTTGGGTTTAAATTAAAAACCTTTAAAATTTTTTTAAAACAACTGTTTAGTTAAATTAAAAGTTCCAATTAGCTTTGGAACGAAAACCCAAAAATTCAAATGTTTTTTTCAACTCTATGTCCCAAGAACAAAAATTTTATAAAAGTAAAATTTTATTTCACAAGATACTAAAACTCATTTGAAATTACTATTCCCAAATATAGACAAAATTTTTTTCTTAAAAGAAAAATTAATAGGTTTAAAAACAGCAAAGTTCGTTTACTTAACTTAAACCATGAAATAAATCATTACAAAATTTAGAAGGTCTTTTAACTTACCAAAATTTATACAAACAATAATTTTTTCCGGTAAGTTAGAATGAAAATTTCAAACCTTTTGAACTAAAACATAAAACAAATGTTTTTCTATCTTTCTAAACAATTAACACAAATTTTTTAAAGGGGAAATAAAAACCAAGTTGTTTTACTCTTTTTTCCAAAAAGGGCACAATTTTAACGTAACGGGGTAAATTTTTATTTAAACAAATCTTTTATTCAATAAAAAAAAACTTGAACAAATTTTAAAATCTTTTTTCCAATTTTAAAAAAATTTTTACGTTAATTAAATTTTTTCACTTTACAAAACGCAAAATTTTAATTTTTCTGATCACAGAACAAATTTTAAAAAGTAAAAAAAAAAAAAAAAAAAAAAAAAAAAAAAAAAAAAAAAAAAAAAAAAAAAAAAAAAAAAAAAAAAAAAAAAAAAAAAAAAAAAAAAAAAAAAAAAAAAAAAAAAAAAAAAAAAAAAAAAAAAAAAAAAAAAAAAAAAAAAAAAAAAAAAAAAAAAAAAAAAAAAAAAAAAAAAAAAAAAAAAAAAAAAAAAAAAAAAAAAAAAAAAAAAAGGGGTAGATATTATGTAGCTTTAATCAGCAAAGTTCGTTTTTACTTCAACTTAAACCAATGAAATGACATCATATGTATACAAAACTATTAGACAGGCTCGGGTTTTACCTTACCCTAAATTTATACAAACAATAATCTTGTTTACGGTTAAAGTTAGAATTGTTAAAATTCAACGTTTTGGAAGCTGAAACGCTTAAAGATTCAAATTGTTTTCTCGGAACGTCTATGTCTAAGAACTAAATTTTAGCACACGTATCCGTTATTCCTATAGTCAAGATACTAAAGAACGCAATAGTTGTATTTCACTCTTCTTGATTCCTCAACATATGAGACACAATATTTTTACTCGTAACGGGGTTAGATATTATGTACTTTAATCAGCAAAGTTCGTTTTTTAACTTCAACTTAAACCAATGAAATGAACATCATATGTATACAAAACTATTAGACAGGCTCGGGTTTTACCTTACCCTAAATTTATACAAACAATAATCTTGTTTACGGTTAAAGTTAGAATTGTTAAAACTCAACGTTTTGAAGCTGAAAACGCTTAAAATTTTCAAATGTGTATTCTCGGAACGACCATGTTTGAGAACTAAATTTTATTACACGTATCCATTATTCGTATTGTCAAGATACTAAAGAACTCCATAGTTGTATTTCACATCTTTCTGATTCCTCAACATATGAGACACAATATTTTTACTCGTAAGGGGGTAGATATATGTAGCTTTAATCAGCAAAGTTCGTATTTACTTCAACTTAAACCAATGAAATGACATCATATGTATACAAAACTATTAAACAGGCTCGGGTTTTACCTTACCCTAAATTTATACAAACAATAATCTTGTTTACGGTTAAAGTTAGAATTGTTAAAATTCAACGTTTTGGAAGCACTAAACGCTTAAAAATTCAAATGTGTTTTTCTCGGAACGTCTATGTCTATGTACTAAATTTTAGTACACGTATCCATTATTCCTATTGTCATGATACTAAACAACGCCATAGTTGTATTCACTCTTTTGATTCCTCAACATATGAGACACAATATTTTACTCGTAACTTGGGAGATATTATGTAGCTTTAATCAGCAGAGTTCGTTTTTTACTTCAACTTAAACCAATGAAATGACATCATATGTATACAAAACTATTAGACAGCTCGGGTTTTTACCATACCCTAAATTTATACAAACAATAAACTTGTTTACGGTAAAGTTAGAATTGTTAAAACTCTACGTTTTGGAAGCTGAAAACGCTTAAAAATTTCAAATGTGTTTTCTCGGAACGTCCATGTCTGAGAACTATATTTATTACACGTACCATTATTCCTATTTTTCAAGATACTAAAGAACTCCAAGTTTAAATTTTAAATCTTTTTGATTCCTCAACATGAGAACACAATTTTTATACTCGTAACGGGGAAGATATTATGTAGCTTTAATCAGCAAAGTTTGTATTTACTTCAACTTAAACCAAAGAAATGAAATCATATGTATCCAAAATATTAAAA
>JAJKFL010000089.1:0-14082 GCA_021186555.1 Reticulitermes speratus
CTAAAATTTAGTTCTTTCGCGTTCCAAAAAAACCATTTGAAATTTTTAAGCGTTTTCAGCTTCAAAAAGTGAATTAAACAATTCTACTTTAACCGTAAACAAGATTATTGTTTTAAAATTTTGGGGAAAGGGAAAACCCGAGTCTGTCTAATTATTTTTTTTTTTATATGCATTTCTTTGTTTAAATTTAAATAAAAAACAACTTTTCTGATTACGCTACATCATTTACTGACTTACAAGTAAAAAATTTTTGTCTCATATGTTGAGTATCAGAAACAGTGAATACAACTATGGCGTTGTTTAGTATTTTAAATTTGACAAAGGAATAAATGGATTTTTTTTACTTAAAATTTTGTTCTTAAAACATTGACGTTCCGAAAACCATTTGAAATTTTTAAGCGTTTTTCAGCTTCTAAAACGCTTTAATTAAACAATTCTAACTTTAAACCGTTAAAAAAGATTATTGTTTGTTATAAATTTAGGGAAAGGTAAAACCCAAATCTTTCTAATATTTTTGTATACATAGATGTCATTTCTTTGTTAAGTTAAGTAAAAACGAAAATTTACGATTACGCTACATCAATTCTACTGACGTTACGAGTAAAAATTTTGTCTCATATTTGAGTAATCAGAAAGAGTGAAATACAACTAAGGGGTTCTTTAGTATCTTGACAATAGGAATAATGGGTATGTGTACTAAAATTTAGTTCTTAGACATTGACGTCCGAAAAACTCATTTGAAATTTTAAGCGTTTTCGCTTCTAAAACGCTGAATTGAAAAAATTCCCATCTTTAAAACCCTTAACAAGATTTTTGTTTGTATAAATTTAGGGAAAGGTAAAACCCGTCTGTCTAATAATTTTGTATACATATAATGTCATTTGTTTGGTTTTAAGTTGAAGTTAAAAACGAAATTTACTGATTACGCTACATCAATTCTACTGACGTTACGAGTAAAAAAATTTTGCTCATATGTTGAGTAATTAAAAAGAGTGAAATACAACTAAATAAAAATAAAAATGAAAGATAAAATTTTTTAAACGACCCCAAAAACTAAAAAAAATTCAAAATAATTTTAAAAAAATTTAAAAAAAACAAGATTATTTTTGTTAAATTTAGGGGAAAGGGAAAACCCGAGTCTGTTAATATTTTTGCGTTGTATTTTTGTATTTGAAGAAAAACCCTTTTTTATTAATAAAAATACCCAATTAAAGTGTGAGTTAAATTAAAAATAAAATTTTCTGTTATATTTGATAATGAAGAAAAAATGGTTTTAAAATTTCATAGAATAAATGAAATTTTGTTTAAAAAAATTTGGTTTTAAAAAATACGTCGAGGAAAAATTTAATTTTAAGTAACCTTTTTTTTTAAATAAAAATTAACCATTCCCAAATTTTGTTTTAATAAAATTTTGAAGGTAAAAAAGTTAAATTTGTTATAAAGTCATTTCTTTTTTTATTGAAAAAATTTTATTTTGTTATATTTATTGAGTTACAATTAAAATTTTTTTTTTTATAGTTGAACTAGAAAAATTTTTAACTATGCGTTGTTAATTTAAATAAATTTTGGACAAAACCCTTTAACATTTTCCGAAACCTCATTGATATTTTTAAGGTTTATTTAAAAAACCTAATTGTAACAATTCTTTAACCTTAAAAAATTTTTTGTATAATTTAAAAAGAAACCAGCAAAATATGGTTTGAAATTTATTTATATTGATGAAAAAAATTTAACTTTCGTTCCAAATTACTATTAAATAAATTTTATTCTAAATTGGGAATAAAAAATAAAAAAACAATTTTTTTGTATCTTAATAGGAAAATTTATTTAAAATAATTTTCTTTTAAATTTATTTTTTAATATTTGGAAAATTTAAACTTTTCGTTCTAAAAATTTTTATTTAAAAAGAAAATTTTTTTTAATTAATTTAGAAATAAAACCATTTGTTATTTTTTTTTGGAAAATTGTTTTGTATTTGGTTTTAGTGAAGTAAAAAGAACTTACTTATAACATAGTTTATGTTACTAAATATTTTATTTTTAACAGAAAAATTTGGTTTTTGGTTTTAAATAAGAATTTAAATATTATTTGACTAAACATTTAGTTTTTTAATTTAAGAAAAACCTTAAATTTAAATTATTATTCTAAAAGTAATTTAAATTTTAAATAACCTAAAAAATGTTGTTTTTACAATTTAGGGAAAGGTAAAAATTTTAGTTCCTTGATTTTAAAAATTTTCTTGGGGTTTAAAAAAACTTTAGAAATTTAAGTTCGTTACCTATTAGTAAAAAAATTTTTTCGTTAAAAGATTTGAATTAATAAGGGTTTTAATAATTGGAAAAGGAATAATGATTTTGTTTAAATTTAGTAAAATTTGGATGGAAACTCATTTTAATTTTTAAATTTTATTTCTTAAAGTTAATTAAAAAAAAATTAAACCTACGATTATTTTTTAAAATTTAGAAAAAAAAATTTTTTTGTTATATTTGAAAAATTTTATTTTGGTTTAAGTTTTAAGAAAAAAAAATTTCGTAAAACAATTCTACTTTACTTGAAAAAATTTTTTTTGTTTACGAAAGGAAATAACCCATGGCTTTTTTTATTAAAAGATTATTTTTTATAAAATTATTTTTTCATTCGTCCAAAAATTTTAAATATAATTTTTTCCGTTAAAAGGATTTAAAAAACAACTTTAACTAAAAATTTTGTTTGGAAAATTTAGTTAAAAAGTTTTAAAAGGGGTCAATTTTTTTTTTTTTTAAAGGGTTAAGAATTACAATTTACTTTCCCCTTCATTTATGACTTACATTAAAAAATTTTTTTGTTCAATTTAAATAGAAGAAAAATACTTGTTGTTTTGTAATTTAAAAAAAAAAAAAAAAAAAAAAAAAAAAAAAAAAAAAAAAAAAAAAAAAAAAAAAAAAAAAAAAAAAAAAAAAAAAAAAAAAAAAAAAAAAAAAAAAAAAAAAAAAAAAAAAAAAAAAAAAAAAAAAAAAAAAAAAAAAAAAAAAAAAAAAAAAAAAAAAAAAAAAAAAAAAAAAAAAAAAAAAAAAAAAAAAAAAAAAAAAAAAAAAAAAAAAAAGACAATTGGAGATAATGGATTTGTGTACTGAAATTTAGTTCTTAGACAATGACGTTCCGAGAAAACACATTTGAAATTTTAAGCGTTTTCAGCTTCTAAAACGCTGAATTTAAACAATTCTAACTTTAACCGTAACAAGATTATTGTTTGTATAAATTTAGGAAAGGTAAAACCCGAGTCTGTCTAATAGTTTCGTTTGCATATGATTCATTTCTTTGTTTTAAGTTGAAGTAAAAACGAACTTTACTGATTAACGCTACATCAGTTCTACTGACGTTACAAGTAAAAATTTTCTGTCTCATATGTTGAGTAATCAGAAAGAGTGAAATAAACTAGGGGCGTTTTTTTAGTATTTTGCCCAATGGGAAAATTAATGGATTTGGTACAAAAATTTGTTCTTAGACTTTTACTTTCCCGAAAAAATCATTTGTAATTTTTAAGCTTTTTTAGCTTCTAAAAACGCTAAATTGAAACTTCTATCTTTAAAAACCCTTAACAAATTATTGTTTGTATAAATTTAGGGAAAGGTAAAACCCCCCTCTGTCTAAAGTTTTGGGTTTTCATATGATGTTTATTTCTTTTTTTTAAATTGGGAAATAAAAACGAATTTACTGATTAAAGCTACATCAATTCTATGGGCCCTTACAAATAAAAAAATTTGTCTCATATGTTAAATAATCGAAAGAGTGAAATAAAACTATGGCGTTCTTTGTATCTTGACAAAAGAATAATTTGAATGTGTACTTTAAAAATTTTGTTTTAAACATTGACGTTTCCCAAAAAAAACTTATTTGAAAAAATTTTTAAACGTTTTCAGCTTCTAAAACGGGTGAATTTAAAAAAATTCTAACTTTAACCGTAAACAAGATTATTGTTTGTATAAATTTGGGAAAGGTAAAAACCCCCTCTGCTAATAGTTTCGTTTGCATATATGTCATTTCTTTGTTTTAAGTTGAAGTAAAAAAAAACTTTTTGATTAAGCTCATCGTTCTACTGAGTTACAATAAAAATTTTTTGTCTCATATGTTGAGTAATAGAAAAAGTAAATCAACTATGCTTTTTTAGTATTTGACAAAAAATAATGGGTTTTGTTATAAAATTTAGTTCTTGACATTGACTTTTAAAAAATTTGAAATTTTTTAAGGTTTTTTAGCTTCAAAAAGCTGAATTTAAAAAACCCAACTTTAACCGAAAAAAATTATTGTTTTTAAAATTTAGGGGAAAGGGAAAACCCAAGTTCTAATATTCGTTTGCATATGTGCCTTTCTTTTTTTTAAGTTTAAAAAAACAACTTTACTGATTAACGCTACATCATTCTACTACGTTACAATTTAAAAATTTTTTGCCATAGTTATAATCAGAAAGAATGAAAACAACTATGGCGTTTTTGGGTTTAGTATTTTTAAAATGGGAAAAATGGATTTGTGTACTAAAAATTTTGTTTTTAGACATTTACGTTCCGAAAAAACCCTTTAATTTTTTTAACGTTTAGCTTCTAAAAAGCTGAATTAAACAATTCTAACTTTTAAACCCTTAACAAGATTATTGTTTGTATAAAATTTGGGGAAAAGGGAAAACCCAGTCTGCTAATAGTTTCGTTTTTCATAGATTCTTTCCCCCGTTTTAAGTTGAAGTAAAACGAATTTACGATTAACGTACATCTTTTTTACTACGTTACAAGTAAAAAATTTATGTCTCATATTTTGTAATCAAAAATGAAATAAAACTAGGCGTTTTTAGTATTTGAAAAATGGAATAATGATTGTGACAAATTTAGTTCTTAGACATTGACGTTCCAAAAACCATTTGAAATTTTAAGCTTTTTCCCCGCTTCTAAAAAGCGAATTTAAACATTCTAACTTTTTAAACCCAAACCAAAATTATTGTTTGTATAAATTAAGGTAAAACCCGAGTCTGTGTAATAGTTTCGTTTGCATATGATGTCATTTCCTTGTTTTTAAGTTGAAGTAAAAACAACTTTCCTGATTAACGCTACATCATTCTACTGACGTTACAGTAAAAATTTTATGTCTCATATGTTTGAGTAATCAGAAAGAGTGAAATACAACTATGGCGTTTTTAGTATCTTGACAATAGGAATAATCGATATGTGTACTAAAATTTAGTTCTTAGACATTGACGTTTCCGAGAAAACTCATTTGAAATATATTAAGCGTTTTCAGCTTCTAAAACGCTGAATTTAAACAATTCTAACTTTAACCGTAAACAAGATTATTGTTTGTATAAATTTAGGGAAATGTAAAAACTCGAGTCTGTCTAATAGTTTTCGTTTGCATATGATGTCATTTCTTTGTTTTAAGTTAAGTAAAAACGAACTTTACTGATTAACGATACAACAGTTTCTACTGACGTTACAAGTAAAAATTTTATGTCTCATTTGTTGAGTAATCAGAAATAGTGAAATACAACTATGGCGTTTTTTTAGTATTTTGACAATAGGAATAATGGATTTGTGTACTAAAATTTAGTTCTTAGACATTGACGTTCCGAGAAAACACATTTGAAATTTTAAGCGTTTTCAAGCTTCTAAAACGCTGAATTTAAACAATTCTATCTTTAACCGTTAACAAGATTATTGATTGTATAAATTTAGGGAAAGGTAAAACCCCAGTCTGTCTAATAGTTTTGTATTACATATGATGTCATTTCTTTGGTTTAAGTTGAAGTAAAACGAACTTTACTGATTGACGCTACATCAATTCTACTGACGTTACGAGTAAAATTTTTGTCTCATATGTTGAGTAATCAGAAAGAGTGAAATACAACTATGGCGTTTTTAGTATCTTGACAACTAGGAATAATCGATATGTGTACTAAAATTTAGTTTCTTAGACATTGACGTTCCGAGAAACTCATTTGAAATTATTTAAGCGTTTTCAGCTTCTAAAACGCTGAATTTAAACAATTCTAACTTTAACCGTAAACAAGATTATTGTTTGTATAAATTTAGGGAAAGGTAAAAACCCCCGTCTGTCTAAAAGTTTTTTTATACATAGATGTCTTTCTTTGTTTTAAGTTGAAGAAAAACGAATTTTACTGATTGAAACCCACACAATTCACTGACGTTTCGAGTAAAAATTTTGTCTCATAGTTGATAATCAATAGAGGAAATACAACGTACGTTTTTTTGACCCTTCAATAGGAAAAAATCGATAGTGTACTAAAATTTATTTTTAGACATTGACGTTCCGAAAAACTCATTTGAAAATTTAACGTTTTTTTCTTCTAAAACGCTGAATTTAAACAATTCTAAATTTAACCTAAAACAAGAATATTATTTTTTATAAATTTAGGGAAAGGGAAAACCCGAGTCGCAATAGTTTCGGTGCATATGATGTCATTTCTTTGTTTTTAATTGGAGTAAAAACGAACTTTACGATTAATGCACATAAGTTCTACGACGTTACAATAAAAATTTTATTCTCATATTTGAGAATCAGAAAGAGTGAAAACAACATGGCTTGTTGTATTTTTACAATAGGAATAAAGGGTTTTTACAAAATTTAGCTCTTAACATTGACGTTCCGAGAAAAAAACATTTGAAAAATTTTTTTTCTTTTCCCCTTTTAAAACCTGAATTTAAAAAAATTCTAACCAAACCCCAAACATGATTATTGTTTGTGTAAATTTAGGGGAAAATTTAAAAACCCAGCGTCTAATAAAATTTTTTTTT
This sequence comes from Reticulitermes speratus, assembly GCA_021186555.1. Taxonomy (NCBI): domain Eukaryota; kingdom Metazoa; phylum Arthropoda; class Insecta; order Blattodea; family Rhinotermitidae; genus Reticulitermes; species Reticulitermes speratus. Next base: position 6,777 of record JAJKFL010000089.1, read on the forward strand.
TGCATATATGTCATTTCTTTGTTTTAAGTTTTAAGTAAAAAAGAACTTACGGGTAACGCTACATCAGTTTACTGACGTTTCAAAAAAATTTTATGTCTCATATGTTGATAATCAGAAAAAGTTAAATACAACTAAGGCGTTGTTTGTATTTTGACAAAGGAAAAATGGATTTTGTACTAAAATTTGTTCTTAACATTGAAGTTCCGAGAAAACTCTTTGTAAATTTTTTAAACGTTTCAGCTTTTAAAAACCTGAAAATTTAAAAAATTTTATCTTTTAACCGTTAACAAATTAAATTTTTTTTATAAATTTAGGGAAAGGAAAACCCACTGTCTAATATTTTGTATACATAGATGTCATTTCTTTGGTTTAAGTTTAAGTAAAAACAAATTACGATTGCGCTACATCAACTACTGACGTTACGAGTAAAATTTTTGTCTCATAGTTGAGTAAACAGAAAGATGAAAAACAACATGGGGTTCTTTAGTATCCTGACAATAGAATAATCGAATTTTACTAAAATTTTGTTCTTAACATTGCGTTCCGAAAAACTCATTTTAATTTTTTAGGTTTTTCAGCTTCAAAAAAAGCTGAATTTTTAAAAAATTTAACTTTAACCGAAAAAAAAATTTTGTTTGATAAATTTTTGGGAAAGGTAAAACCCTGTCTGTCTAATAGTTCGTTTGCATATGATGTTTTTTTTCTTTTTTTTTAAGTTGAAGTAAAAACGAACTTTACTGATTAACGCTACTCTTCTACTGACGTTTTCAAGTAACAATTTTATTCTCATATTGAGTAACAAAAGATGAAATACAACTAGGAGTTGTTTAGTATTTTGACAATAGGGAATAATGGATTTGGGTTTCTAAAATTTTAGTTTTTAGACATTGACGTTCCCAAAAACTCATTTGAAATATTTAAGCGTTTTTCCCCTTCTAAAAAAGCCGAATTTAAACAATTCTAAATTTTTAAACCCTTAACAAATTATTTTTGTAAAATTTAGGAAAGGGGAAAACCCCCCGCTGTATAATAGTTTTTTTATACAATGAGTCATTTCTTTGTTAAAATTGAAGTAAAAGAAATTTACAATTGACCTACATCATTCTACTGACTTTACGAGTAAAATTTTTGTCTCATATGTTGAGTAATCAAAAGATGAAATATAACTAGGCGTTATTTAGTATCTTCAACGGAATTAATCGATATGTGTACTAAATTTAGTTCTTAACTTTACGTTTCCCAAAAACTCATTTGAAATATTTAAGCGTTTTCAGCTTCTAAAAAAAGCGAATTTAAACATTCTAACTTTAAACCGTAAACAAATTATTGTTTGTAAAAATTTAGGGGAAAGGTAAAACCGAGTCTGTCTAAAAGTTTCCCTTTGCATATGAGCTTTTTTTTGTTTTAAATTTAAGAAAAACGAACTTTTCTGATTAACGCTACATCATTTTTTACTGACGTTTCAAATAAAAAATTTTATGTCTCATAGTTTAGTAATCAAAAGAGTGAAATACAGCTATGGCGTTCTTTTGATCTTGACAATAGGAATAATCGATATTGTACTAAAATTTAGTTCTTAGACATTGACTTCCCAAAAACCATTTGAAATATTTAAGCGTTTTCACTTTTAAAAAAGCTGAATTTAAACAATTCTAACTTAACCGTAAACAAATTATTGTTTTATAAATTTAGGGAAAGGTAAAAACCCGAGCTGTCTAATATTTCGTTTGCATATGATGCATTTTTTTTTTGAGTTTGGGGTAAAAACGAACTTTACTGATAACGCTACATCAGTTTTTACGACGTTTTCAAGTAAAAATTTTAAAGTCCATAGTTGAGTAATCAGAAAGAGCGAAATACAACTATGGCGTTGTTTATATTTTTTGACAATAGAAAATGGATTTGTGTACTAAAATTTAGTTTTAGACATTGACGTTCCGAGAAAACCATTTGAAATTTTTAAAAACGTTATCAGCTTCTAAAACGCTGAATTTAAACAATTCTAACTTTAAAACCCTAAACATGATTATTGTTTGTATAAAGTAGGGGGAAATTTAAACCCGAGACTGTCTAATAGTTTTCTTTTCATATGTGTCATTTCTTTGTTTTAAGTTTAAGTAAAAAAGAACTTTACTGATTAACGCTACATCAGTTTTTACTGACGTTCAATAAAAATTTTATGTCTCATATGTTGATAAACAGAAAGAGTGAAATACAACATGGCGTTTTTTAGTATTTTTACAAAAGGAATAATGGGTAGTGTACAAAAAATTTAGTTCTAGACATTGAAGTTTCCCAGAAAACCCTTTTTAATTTTTAAGCGTTTTCAGCTTCTAAAACGCTGAAAATTTAAAAAATTCATCTTTTAAACGTTAACTAATTATTTTTTGTAAAATTTAGGGAAAGGTTAAACCCCCCTCTTCTAATGTTTTTTTATACAAGATGTCATTTTTTTGTTTTAATTGAAGTAAAAACGAACTTTACTGATTGACGCTCACAATTCACTGACGTTTTCGATAAAATTTTGTCTCATAGTTGGGTAACAGAAAGAGTGAAATACAAAAGGCGTTCTTTAGTATTTGACAATAGGGAAAAATCATATGTTACTAAAAATTTAGTTCTTTGACATTGACTTCCGAGAAAACCATTTTTAAATATTTAAGCGTTTTCAGCTTTTAAAACGCTGAATTTAAACAAAACTAAACTTTAACCGTAACAAGATTATTTTTTGTATAAATTTAGGGGAAAAGGTTTAAACCCGATCTGTCTAAAAGTTTCGTTTTCATAGAAGTCATTTCTTTGTTTTAAGTTGAAGTAAAAAAGAACTTTACAGATTTAAAAGCTACATCAGTTCTACACGTTTCAAGAAAAATTTTTTGTCCATATTTGAGTAATCAGAAAAAAGGGGAAAAAAAAACTAGGCGTTGTTTAGTATTTTGACAAAAGAATAAAAGGATTTGTTCTAAAATTTTTGTTCTTAGACATTGACGTTCCAGAAAACCATTTGTAATTTTTTAAGCGTTTTCAGCTCTAAAAACCGAATTTTAAAAAAATTCTATCTTTAACCGTTTAAAAACATTATTGTTTGTATAAATTTAGGGGAAAAGGGAAAACCCCAGTCTGTCTAATATTTTTTTTATACATAGATTCATTTCTTTTTTTTAAAGTTGAAGTAAAACGAACTTTACTGATTGACCTACAAACAAATTTTACTGACTTAGATAAAATTTTTTTCTCATAAGTTTGAAAAAAGAAAGAGTGAAATACAACTATGGCGTTTTTTTAGTACCCTTTACAACAGGAATAATCGAAATGTGTACAAAATTTAGTTCTTAGACATTGACGTTCCGAGAAAACCATTTGAAATATTTTAACGTTTTACTTTTAAAAAACCTGAATTTTAAACAATTTTAACTTTTAACCGTAAACAAGATTATTGTTTGTAAAATTTAGGGGAAAAGGGAAAACCCGAGTCTGTCCCAATAGTTTCGTTTTCATAGATGTCATTTCTTTGGGTTTTAAGTTGAAGTAAAAACGAACTTTACGATTAAAAGCACATCATTCACTGACGTTACAATAAAAAATTTATGTCTCAAGTTGAGTAAACAAATGAGTGAAATACAACTAGGGGTTTTTTATATCTGACAATAGGAATAATCGATAGTGTACTAAAATTATTCTTAGACATTGACGTTCCAAGAAAAACCCTTTAAAAAAAAAATTTAAGCGTTTCAGCTTTTAAAAAGCTGAATTAAAAAATTTTAACTTTAACCGTAAACAAATTTGTTTGATAAAGTTAGGGAAAGGGGAAAACCCAGTCGTCTAATATTTCGTTTTTCATATAGCTTTCTTTGTTTTAAGTTGGAGTAAAAACAACTTTACTGATTAACGCTACACAGTTCACTGCGTTACAATAAAATTTTATTCTCATAGTTTGGGAATCAAAAGAGTGAAATGCAACATGGCGTTTTTAGTTTTTGACAAAGGAAAAAAGGATTTGTGTACTAAAATTTTTGTTCTTAGACATTGACTTCCGAGAAAAAAACATTTTTAAATTTTTAAGCGTTATCACTTTTAAAACCGAATTTAAACAATTCTAAATTTAACCGTAAACATGATTATTGTTTTTATAAATTTAGGGAAAAGTAAAACCCGAGTCTGTCTAATAGTTTCGTTTGCATATGATGCCATTTCTTTGTTTTAAGTTGAAGTAAATACGAACTTTACTGATTAACGCTACATCAGTTCTACTGACGTTACAAGTAAAAATTTTCTGTCTCATATGTTGAGTAATCGAAAGAGTGAAATACAACTATGGCGTTTTTTAGTACTTGACAATATTAAAAAATCGATATGTGACTAAAAATTTTGTTCTTTAAAATTGACTTTCCGAGAAAACTCATTTGAAATATTTTAAACGTTTTTAAACTTCTAAAAACCGAAATTTTAAAAAATTTTAACTTTTAAACCCAACAAGATTATTGTTTGTAAAATTTAGGGGAAAAGGAAACCCCCAGTCTGTCTAATATTTCGTTTGCATAGAAATTTATTTCTTTGTTAGTTGAAGAAAAACAACTTTACTGATTACGCAACATCTTCTACTGACGTTACAAATAAAATTTTATGGGTCTCATATTGAGTAATCAGAAAGATTGAAATACAACTATGGGGTTGTTTGTATTTTGACAAAGAATAATGGATTTTTGGGCTAAAATTTAGTTCTTAGACTTTGGCCCTTCCGAGAAAACTCATTTTAAATTTTTAAGCGTTTTTAGCTTCTAAAACCTGAATTTAAAAAAATTCTAACTTTTAACCCTTAAAAAAGATTATTGTTTTTTATAAATTTAGGGAAAGGAAAAAACCCCCCTTTTGTCCCAAAAGTTTGGGTTTTATAAAGAAGTCATTTCTTTGTTTTAAGTTGAAGTAAAACGAATTTTTTCTGATTAACGCTACTTTAATTCACTTACGTTAAAGTAAAAAAATTTTGTCTCATATGGTTTTAGTTTAAACAGAAAAAAGTGAAATTACAACTTGCGTTTTTAGTATTTTGAACCCCAAAAGGGAAAAATAAAATTTTTGACTAAAAATTTTGTTTTTTAGACTTGACGTTTCCCCCGAAAAAAATTTTGGTAATTTTTAAGCGTTTCAGCTTCCCAAAACGTGAAATTAAACAATTCTTTTCTTTAAACCCTTTAAAAAAGATTTTTTGTTTGTATTTAAAATTTTGGGGAAAGGTTTAAAAACCAGGCTGTCCCAATGTTTTGGGTTTTATATGATTAAAATTCTAATTTTTTTTAAGTTGAAGTAAAAAAGAAAATTTTTCTTTTAAAAGCTACTCAATTCTACTGACGTTACAAATAAAAATTTTTTCTATTTTGTTGAGTAATCAGAAAAGTGAAAAAACAACTATGGGTTTTTTTAGTATCTTGACAAAAGGAATAATCGATATTGTATTAAAAAATTTTGTTCTTTGCATTGACGTTCGGAAAAAACTCATTTGAAATATTTAACGTTTTCCCGCTTCTTAAAAAAGCCCGAAATTTTAAAAAAAATTTTTAACTTTAACCCTAAACAAAATTTTTTTTTTGTAAAAATTTTGGGAAAAAATTTAAAAACCCCCTCTGTTAAATTTTTGGGGTTTCATTGAAGTCATTTTTTTGTTTTAAAATTAAATTTAAAAAAAACTTTACTGATTTAAAGCTACAAAGTTCTAGACGTTACAAGTAAAAAAATTTTTTTCTCATTGTTTTATCAGAAAGAGTTTAAAATACAAACTATGGCTTTTTTAGTTTTTTTTACAATAGGAATAATGGATTTGTGTACTAAAATTTGTTTTTAAAACATTTACGTTCCGGAAAAAAATTTGAAATTTTTTTAAAAGGGTTTTTAGCTTCTAAAACGCGAAATTTAAACAATTTTATCTTTAAAACCCTAAAAGATTAAATTTTTTTTGTTAAATTTAAAGGGAAAAAAACCCGAGTCTGTCTAATTTGTTTCCCCTTTGCATAGATGTCTTTTTTTTGTTTTAAGTTGAAAATAAAAACAAAATTTACTAATTAAAAGCTACATCGTTCTACTGACGTTTTCAAGTAAAAAATTTTTTGTCCCCTTTTTGGGTTTAGTAATCAGAAAGAGGTTTAAATTTCAAATATGGCGGTTTTTTTAGTATTTTGACAATTGGGGAAAAATGGGTTTTTTTTACTAAAATTTAGTTTTAGACATTGAAGTTCCGAGAAAAATAAATTTTTAAAAATTTTTTGCGTTTTCGCTTTTAAAACGCTGAATTTAAACAATTCTAACTTTAAAACCCTTAAAAAAGATTATTTTTTTTTTTTAAATTTTGGGAAAGGAAAACCCAGTTGTCAATAGTTTTTGTTTCATATATGTAAATTTTTTTTTTTTTAAGTTAAAATAAAAAAAAAAACTTTTCTGATTAAAGTACATCAAATCACGGGGTTACAAAATAAAATTTTTGTTTTCATTTGTTTTAGTAATCAAAAAAAGTGAAATAAACCCTTTGGGCGTTTTTTAGTATTTGAAAATAGGAATAAAGGGTTTGTGTACTAAAATTTTGTTCTTAGACTTGACGTTCCCAGAAAACTCATTTGAATTTTAAAACGTTTTCAGCTTCAAAACGTGGGAATTTTTAAAAATTTAACTTTTTAACCGTAACAGATTTTGTTTGATAAATTTTTGGGAAAGGTAAAACCAGTCGTCTAATGTTTGTTTCTTGATTTATTTTTTTTTGTTTTTAAATTGAAAAAAAACGAACTTTATGATTAAGTACTCATTTACTGGTTACAGAAAAATTTTTTTTCATATGTTGGTAATCAAAAAAGTGAAAAACAATATGGCGTTTTTAGTATTTTGAAATAGGAATAATGGAAATTTTTGTATAAAATTTAGTTTTAGACTTGACGTTCCGAGAAAAAAACCCTTTGAAATTTTAAGCGTTTTCATTCTAAAAAGCTGAATTTAAACAATTTTTTAATTTAACCGTAAACAGATTTTGTTTGTATAAATTTTGGGAAAATAAACCCCGGGTCTGTTAATAGTTTTGTTTCAATGATGTCATTTCTTTGTTTTAATTTGAATAAAAAAAGAACTTTTTGATTACGCTACATCTTCTATGAGTTACAGTAAAAATTTTTTCTATTGTTTGGGAATAGAAAAAGGGGAAATAAACTATGGCGTTTTTAGTATTTTGCCCAAAAGGAATAAAGGGGTTTGTGTACTAAAATTTGTTCTTTGAATTGAGTTCCGAGAAAACCATTTTAAAATTTTTAAGCGTTTTCAGCTTCCCTAA